>DWPA01000143.1:0-32455 GCA_018251375.1 Calpodes ethlius
AAGTATGGAATATTGTTTGCGAAAATCACTCATGCATGACAAGACAGCACACTAAGTTATTTTATTCAAGTAGTGTAATGGAAGTTAATTCAAATGAATTCTTCAAATCAAAATATAATATTACAATCTAAATTGTACAATCATATATGCTTATGGTGGTTCCCTCCATCCAACACATAAAAAACATGGCTTAATCCAAGTGATTTATTAGAACAGAAAAGAGCGAAAATGCCCGTTAAAAATTCGAATCCTTCATATAAATTTAAGTTCAAATTTACTTTAAGCTTCATAAATTTGTAGCATAAGTTACTTTTTGAATAATGCATAGAAACACAACAAACAGATATTACGGATTCACACTAAAGAAATAAATGAACGAAACGAGAATAAGCGTTACTTTGGTTTAGGAATTCATTCTGAATTTTATTAAAGTTGACATTTATTTTTTAAACAGAGGGTATCTATTGCGATCAAGGAATAACTCTACTCATAAAATTACTTTACTATGTCGGCAAACATTTCGTTAGTTATATGGCAAATAAATAACACTTCTATACTAACCTCGCACCATTTCCACTTGAACTTGATAATCACCAATAAGTAACTGTTTAACAGCATCGAACAATTTACCTAAATTGGCAGAAACTACAATATTACACACAAGATTACGAATGTTTTGTAATAGACCTTGTCATATTAGAAGTATAGAAAACATGCAAGGAACGCAAGATATCATGTGATTTATAACAACGCTGTATTGATTTAAATATTCAAAAATAATGTTTGTCAATTTGGTTACAATTCTTTTATTACTCACTGAATAATAACTACAAATTTTGATTTGGCATTTTGTGTTCTCTGTAAAATGTCAAAACTAATACTTCTTGTTGCATAGAAAATGGACGCTGCTCTTTCAATTTCATTTCAATTTATTTTTTGAACAAAGAGCAAAGACAAGTTTAGACAGTACAGATATACTATAGATTTAGACAACTAAGCACAGATGTCATATAAAATACAGTACCTGTAATAACTTAAATGTTAAACATATATATATTTATTTATATGTTATTATAGGTACCGTACATATTTTTGTTAAAACATGAAGTCTATCTTAGCTATTTAAGTTATACAAGCGGTTTACTTAAAAGGTCGTAGTTTGTTCCACAGAGCATGATTGGCACTTTTTTTATGTTCCTTATAGTCTGTGGTAGTCGTATAGTCTATCTATAGACGTCAACTGTCGTAGTCTTAATAAACCGCGAATCATATCAAATTTTTAAATTTAGTTTGTTGTTGTGAACATAAATGCTATTATATACCTTATTCAAATGAATAATTTGAGAATATATTACGTATGGGATGAAGATCTTATTCAACAATGTGATCGTTTACCGGCAGTTATCGGCCGTGTAAGTTGCAAGTGTAATTATTCTAAATTAAAGTATCCTACAGGTTATGTTGTACTATAATATTATTTCAACAGGCCTCTCTAGTACACAATCTCATATCAGTTTATAATCTTCTGAGTAAAGTTCAAGTTGTTCGATCTAAGTCAGCTTCTTATGACGACTTAAAATCATTTCACTCAGAATTATACCTTGACCACTTAAAGAAAATTACAGACATAGATGACGAATATATCCCGGATTCTCAGGATGAAGAGTATGGTATTGGTAAGTAATATAATCTGATTACAAAATAGCTTACGGTTTTTTAATTTACGTAAAATATATTAGACATAGTCCTAACCGATTGACATAACCTACATCGACCTACATAGCAGTGAATGCCTAGTGGTTCGAATGTTGGCTTCCCGAACGTATGGTCGTGATATTGAATCGTGCACGCACCACTAAGTTTCAAAAGTTTATGTGCCTATTACAAGTTAATTATCACTTGCTTTCGGGAAGGAAAATATCGTGAAGAAACCTGCACAACCGAGAGTTCTCCATAATGTTTTCGATTATGGCCTGTAAACCTCACATTGTGTGAGCAGTCACGAGCCCAGCAGTGGGATAGTGATGATGAAAATGGCAAAAATATTACAGAATATACTTAGCAGTATTTGCTTAAACCTTAGAAAGCTGAAATTTTGCACGTAGATTGCCTTTATATTGTGTGAAATATCAACATTCAGCTAAACCCTTGGACGTAGATTAAATACTAAACTTAGAGGTAAAATCCTGAACTCTTGTATGTTGATTTTGCAGTATATGACTGTCCGCCGGTATCCCATATGTATAAACTGGTTTCAACAATAGCAGGAGGATCACTCACAGCAGCAAAATGCCTTGTACTTGGCATTGCAGACATAGCCGTCAACTGGTGTGGGGGTTGGCATCATGCTCAAAGGTTACTTACTTCATAATATAATTCTATATTTTATATAGTATATATTGTGATGGTAACTTACTTACTTTTAAGAACATAACCATTAATTTAATTTTAGGTTTGGTGCAGAAGGATTTTGCTATGTAAATGACATAGTTTTAGCTATAGACAAACTAAGGCATAAGTTCCCAAAAGTACTTTACATAGATCTCGATGTTCACCATGGTAAGACATTAAATTATTTATTTACACAGTAGTCTTGAGTTTGTTTACATGACCGTTTTGATCAGTGTGCAAGTACCTTTACAATTATTGTAATTATGCAAACACAGGTAATGGAGTCCAAGATGCATATAACTTGAGTAAATCAGTATTTACATTATCATTCCATAAACATGAGCCAGGGTTTTATCCTGGAACCGGGTCCATAGAGGACATTGGTAGTTTGGTTGGTAAAGGATATAGCTGCAACTTCCCTCTCCGGGCTGGATACACTGACAGTACATTTGAATATGTATTTGAGAAGTAAGTCTCAACTAGTATAATTCTTGATATTAATGTCTTCAGATTTTAGTAAATGTGCAGTTGTTTGTATATGTTATCATTTCCTTAGGGTTTTTATAGACATATTTTCAAAGTTCTTGCCAGATGCAATTGTTGTTCAATGTGGTGCTGATGCTCTGGCCCATGATCCTCACGGTGGAGCTGGCTTAACAACTCGAAGTTATTCCAAGAGTTTGCAAAGTGTACTTGATAAAAGAAAACCTACATTATTGTTGGGTGGTGGTAAGAAAAGTTTTATTCATGAATAAGTATTATTTATGTAAAAAACTAGCGCCCATTGTTTACCTTTATGACCTATAATGTCATGAGTGAAGTTGTTATTAAAATTACTGAAAGAACTGGAGGTCAATTATATTATTACATAAAACTTAATTTTAAGTTGTATATTTAATTAATAATTGATATTATTTAAGGAGGCTACAATCATAGCAATGCCGCCCGTCTTTGGACTACACTTTTAGCATTAGTGGCAGGAGTGGAATTGGATGAAAATATACCTGAACATGATCAATGGCCTTGCTATGGACCAGATTACACACTCAACATTGAACCTGCTTTAGCTAAAGATAATAACAACAAAGAGTACCTTGACAAATGTATATCTACAATACAATGTGAGTTTAAATACTTTGTACTTAAATTTTTATTACTACAAAATAAAATGTACCATCAATAAAACTTCAACAAAGTAATGACATATATTCAAAATTTTTCAATTATTTGCAGTGAATTTAAAAAACACTGAAGAAATATGTAATGATGAATCAATACCAAAACGACGAAAAACTAATGAAAAACACTTAGTATATGCTGACAAAAAAATTACTACAAATAGTGCAAAAAGTAGTAAAACATTTCAATATACATATTTAAAAGACAATACAGTACCTTCAGCACAGGACCAGACGGATGTGTATGAATTTGTTGACTGATTAGCATTGTAAGAATAAATGATACAATAAAAAGTATAACTTGTTTATATGACAATCTCACCTTCCCCAGTACAAAGCATTGGACATAAAAAATAAAATAAAAAACAAGTACATTGAAAAAAAATATATATTCTCTCACTGAATTACACACAGTAAGTTACCAAGTAACACATTTCAACTTATAATGAGGGAAATTAAATAATGTAAATAGGAAAAACAATGAGGTGGCTCTCCAATTACCAAATGTGTAGGTCGAAAATTTAAAATTTACAGCACTGATAAAATACATAAATGTGTTTAACTAGCTAATGGTTTTAACATAATCAGCAAGGTAATCATGGAAGGCTATGCTACAATTGTCCCATTTTGCTGAGCAAAATGTTATATATCAAAACTATGACTGAGACATACATATTTACATTCCACAATTATTATTATAAGACATTTTGGATTATGCTTGGACTACCATGTTTGTTAGTTCCAAGTGGATATTACAGCATCAATATTTATCATTGAAGTAATAAACTGCCTTGAAAATTGTTAGGTATTCTCAATGTTGCCTGTTCCGATAGTTTAACTTTAGTTTGGTAAAATTAGATATACCATACAAGCAAATTTGCGTAATATAAACAATAAATCAGGCATAAGGTATGCCAAGTATCAATCATAACATTGAAATGTTAAATCAGCAGATTGTAATGCAAAATTTCAAAATTATACATGACCTTAACAATTTGTGAAAACATTGTTTATTTTGAAAACCATTTCCATAAAAATTAAGTGTTATAAGCAAGATTAATATGCCAATTCCTAATTTACTAATAACCCATTACGTCTTAATGGTGCATTCTGATTTGCAAGCAATGTGGCGATTTATAAGGAGTAATTTTTTCACTTGAATTATTTTGAATCTACAGCAAGTTCATAGGTGTTCTGTCTCATATGACTATATGACATTAGTATTTTAAATTGCAGTTACCTATGTACTCTAGTGTGAGTTAACTGCCGTTCCACAATATTTAAATGCAAAATATTTGATGAGGTTGGAGGCCGTGCATATTGATGCGAGCAGGCTAGTCACACATAGTGTGAGACATGTCTGCTGTAAATTCAATGTTTATCACCTAACTTAATCTGTAGGCCGCTTTTCACTGTACTTTTTAGTGTAATCTTCTGCATTCTTTGTGAACTTTTTTCTATCCTTAAGGAACTCTTCAGCTAATTCTGCACGCAATGGATGTTCCGGTTCCGGATCATTGACGAGAGCAACTAAGGCTTGAATTACTGAAAAGATCAAAGCAATACAAATAAATATATAATATCTTCACACTCAGATTCTCATTATGGTAGGTGGCATGGACATTTGAGCATTCATGGACAACCTGGACTCAAAAACATTGTCAAATCAGATGGGGCAAACCGTTTGTCTCTTGGTGTATAATATGTGAAATATTAATGAAGATTTATATAAAACCTGTGAAGGGCAAGCAATCTTGTTGTAAAGGGATCAAAATTACTATGGCTTCATTACGAACACATAATGTGGAGGACTGTTTGCATCATACTTTTAATATTTATTGTTTTGATTAACAGTAGCATTGTACTAGCTCTGCCCTTTTAAGAGCTCCCCAAAATAGTTCATTTACGATTTAAATATTAAATTAACAGGTAATTTTTATTATTATTAAGACATCTGAGTGAACAGAGTCTACATAATTTATAAAAGATATTAAACATAAAAGTTTTTAGATAAATAGGGCATTATATTATGACCACACCAAAACTAAGTTGTAACACAACTAACTTTTGCGCTTTTCAATTGATAAAGTTAACCTTATTGCATTGATTTAACACATTTAGCCACAACTGCTACAAAGTATTTCGTTTTAAAAAAGTCTCATTCAAATGGTTGCTGCTGTCTCAGTTGTCATACTCTCAGCATTATTATTTGTTAAGTATATAATGGCTACGTTGTTTGGTTAAAGATGTCTGAAATCACCAACAGAACATATAGCAAAGTATCGAAAAGTTTCTTGTAGTTTATTGCTAAGAAACATTGCCTATTTAGTTGTTGTTTTATATTATATGTTGTTTTGTAGGAATACACAATATTAGTTACTAAATTGTGATGATAATACGAAAAGCATAATCTCAAATTGCTTTACTAGTTTATAGATAGACTTCTAAAGCTGCAATGATGATTCAGAATTGAGTTACTGGTATGAGTATCAAAAGAAATTATGCCCGGACACAAATGCTTTGTTTCCACTGTTCATATACAAAGCAGCTTATTGATGTTCTGAGGTTTTTTGAAATGGAACTACCATAATAGTCTGATTATTATTTCCTTAATAAATTAAACCAATAGTCAAAACTAGTAATATTTATATATATGTAATATAAGTTACTCAACATATTTTAGTAGTAGATTGCTATTTATATTCAAATGGGAAATGTACATATTTTTAAGAAATAAATGAATGTAAAAGGGTGTGGCTTGGCATAGTTAAAATTAACATGGAACCAATTCCACTATATCGTAAATTTTATATATGTTACAAATACATGCCTTAAAAATATAAACCATTTATTATTTTTAATATGAAGGAATAACTAACAAAATAATGAGTCAAATTGCAACCAGAGTATGAATCATGGTTTTAAAGCTTAAATGAATGAATTGTTGTAATTTTCTGGACAGCAGGGTTTGATAATAATGATAATATACATATCCAAATTGATATGATTTTTTTGTTATCAGTGATACATTTATGTACATAATTTTGCAAATCTACCACCACTTAAGTAAATTTTTTAATTGTTTTTAAGAAACGGAAGTACAGATGAACCAGTTATGTTAGATTACAAAATAATGCTATTATTTTTACTGCAGAACACTTCAAGCACCTTGATATCTATAAATTATTAGCGAAAGTATCTTCGTCAACTTTACTGTACTTGTAGAAATAAAATATAAAGAGTCATTACAATGTCTGCCTTTACAGGACGGGTGATATTAAACTAAATTGATAATATGTATATCATTTTAAAGTTACAAGTATGCTGGATCACAAATGATCTGTGGAGAAAACCAATATTAAGACAGGATAAGTTGGTAATGTAAACACTCACCTTGGTCAGTCTTGGTGGCAGGTTTCCAGTTTTCTGCACTAATGATAGGGAGACACACTTGACCCTTCTCATCAATGTTGGGATGGTAAATCTTAGTCTTGAAACTAATTTTAGGTGGTTTGAAAGGGTACTCTGCTGGGTATTTAATTTCAATGCGAAATGCGCCTTTGTTATAAGGAGGGTTATCCTGTGAAAAATATGTAGTCATTAATGGAATTCATATATCATCATATCATTTACAATTCTGAGTTGAGAGGCGAGGTCATTTCTGAATAACTACTACTACTACTAAATATTAAATAATTTAAATAGAACTTACTGGAACAATCAATCCTTGCCATGTTAAAATATTGGACTCATCAACTTGAATGTCTCTGAAAGATTTAAGTCCGGACTGCCGAATATCATTTAATTCCTGAAAAGTTAACCCAAGAAAGACTATAAATAAAAAATCAGCAATTTGCTTCTGAGACGTAAAAATTGCAATTTTTAAGGAATCATATGCATATATAACGTTTATCATGAAAGTCACGACTAACACTATTTTTAATTAGTATCGTTTCAATATTTATCTCTATTTAAAAGAATGCGAAATACTGATAAAATCGAATTTAAATTCTTACTTTCTGAAGTCTCCTTGTCGCAGCCATTGCAATGAATTTTTTGTGAAATTGATAAGTTAGTCGTATCGGAATGTGAAATTCCGAAAATGTATCACTTATTTGGAAGTCCACATCAATAACATAATTTGAAGGGAGGAACCTTAGAACAAGGGTTACAAGGAATATGACTCAGTAAAACGTCAACGAACTGCAAAATCTGACCGCCATATTACAAATTATAATCACAGACTACGTAGAAATATTGCGTATATATACCACAGATTATGTAGAGATACTTCAAAGATAATTTAGTATCGCTACCTATTCTATGAATATTAATATATAACTACGTAAATTCTTTATTTAGTCTAGAAATAATTAAACTACTAGTACTAGCACTATCTCAGCCTACCTTTAACAATTAATATATATTTCGTATGTACAAAGTAACAAATCTATACGGTACACAAAGGCGAAGACAGGTTTCGAGTGGTTATTATTTAATTAAAACATATATATTTATATAAACAAACGTGTATAAATATAACTGTTAACAATCTATTAATTATATGTTACAAAATTATTTAATAATTGATTTGTTATATTTGTACCTGTATATTTGAACCAGAGTAGCGCCATCTAGAATTGAAATCCCTTACTAGTTATGCGGTGTATTTGTATAGAACTAACTTGATGACGTAGTATTGAAGAAATATATAGTTATCTAATCATTCTGTAATTCTTAATCAGGCACATAATTTGTAGAAGGTACTCTGGGTAA
This sequence comes from Calpodes ethlius, assembly GCA_018251375.1. Lineage (NCBI taxonomy): Eukaryota > Metazoa > Arthropoda > Insecta > Lepidoptera > Hesperiidae > Calpodes > Calpodes ethlius. The sequence goes on from DWPA01000143.1 coordinate 8,346, forward strand.
GGTAAATATGCTTACAATAAGCATACTATTTCAACAGATATAAATGAATATTAAAAACACTGGCACACACGCTTAAGGCACGCTGACCGTTAGCCGCCCTAGGTAACGCATTGCACTGTGCATAGCCATAAGTCCTTTTAAGTTTATCGTGTTTAAACGTAGCAGAGCTGCTTCTGCGAAGCATAGACGTGATAATAGTAATAACGTAATTAGTAAATGCATATTAGTAACATTTTAGTAGAGCGCTTATTTAATTTTGAATTTCAAATTATTTTAACCCAATGAATAAACTCAGCGACATTATAAAAGTATTTTACATTTTAAAAGTAGTCTGAACGAGCACAATTCTGTCCATACCCGAACATATTTATATATTATTGTAGAAATTATAGAAAAATGTATAAGGGATACTTAAAAAAAACAAAGATTATTTTACTACCATATATAAAATTGTTAGAATGTATGTATTCCTTTCTAACAATATTTTATAAAATGACAATATTATGTATCTAAAGTTTGTGGTACAATAACACCAAACGAAAATTAATTTACATTAAATCTTTATGACAATTTTGAGTCTTTACTTTGATTACAAAAAATGGTGTAGGTTATGGAAGTTATAATTAGCATTTTTGTAACTTAGATTTTTTCTTTTGTGGCCAACAGACGTGTATATTTTTTTAAAAGTATAACAAGTAAATGTTTCGCGGCCTACGTCATGGCTCATTACAGGCTGAGCTTGTGAGTTTGCACTGGTGTCTATTATGCGTTGATGTAAAAGGAACTTATAATACCAGTTTGACCTCGAGAATACTGAAAGTTCTAAATGTTATAGGCAGCATTTTGGATTGAAACATTTTTTTAACAAACAGACAATGATTACTTTACTCTATTAAGTCTATTACATGAAAGTAGGTCTTTAGTATTGCTAGGTTTGATTTATGACGCAGGCCGCGTCTCGCGAGTTGAACAGTAAATAATAGTAGATTATGATACGTCCGGGCACGTCTGTTGGTTTTGAAGTTCTCCTTAATCGTCGTGTCCACGCTCGTCGTCGCGGCGGCGATTACGCTGGCGGCGACCCCAGCCGTCGCGCGGGCGTTCCCGTTGCCGGCCTTCGCCACGCGGCGCTCCACCCCTCTGGAAGAACGAGCCTTGCTTCTCGAAGATGCGCTCGTTCGAGTCCACTAGGTTGCCCACCTGTTACATTGGAATATTAGCGTCAGTTTAACAGTTTAGAACATTTTAAATAATAAATAGTTACTATCTGGGCTGATTGAACAAATGTTGAAAGGATACCATACCATCATAATCATTTTTATGTGTATCACTTTCTAGTCTCAGAATCAGTATTTTAAACCCAGGAATTTATTTAAGACCATAAGCCATGGAACACACCGAAAAAAAAAAATTTTTTTTTTTCATATAATAGTCGACAATTGTATCTTGACAAAAACATCTTCACAATACAAGTTTGGTTCTGAATCAACTTTTTATCGTGGTTCATACTACAACAGTTATTATCTACTTCGACAATTATTATTATTTCGTAATATTTTATTATTCCTATGAAATTATTAGTGTAACACCAGTTTTGCATACAATACGATTTTGTAGCTACACATATCATACTGAAGGTCAAATTGTTGTATAAATTAAAAATACGATAACATTCTTACCTTGTCGGCAAGCTGCAGCGCCAGCGCCTGCATGCGAGTGGGCTCCGAGCGGTGTAAGATGGCGCACTCGCTGGGGTCGTCTAACGAGGCCAGCAACTCCTCGTTGATGATCATCTTGGAGACGAGCGAGTGGACCCGTTGGCGCGGCAGTTCGAACATGTCAGCGAGCGAGCGCAGCGACAGCGACGCGTACACGTGAGCGTACGTAAACAGATACGTGCGTAGCGACTCTTCGCGGATCAGTCGGCCGAGCATCGTGCGAACGTTCTCTGCGCCCACCATGAGATCCCACACCTGCAATATATTTATGATAACTCAAGGCAAATAAGCAATAGTATATAATAGTGAGATTAAACCATCCTCCATACAGTATTCAAGTCTAATACCGAATCTGTCTTGCCGGTCACGAAAACTAAATAAATTTTCATAAAATGTACCGTTATGGTTAGGTACCGATGATAAGTGTAAAATGTTCAATTAGGATAACAAGTTCTAGTAGAATACAATAAACTTATTATAAATATAGTACTACCATGATTACTGTAGATTAGAATTATATAGAAGTAAATTGTATCTATGTCTATTAAGGTATTCATTAATTTAGTTGCTTGCACACGTTACTGGACCTACTGGCCGTGGAGTGAGATCTGTTAAAGTTTCGAATGTATACACTAGTATTAATACCTTGGCATTCATCTTTTCGTTGACGATAAAGTTAAGGCAAGCACGCCAATCCCCACGACGCATCGCCCTAGCAGCTGCCACTGCGTGTTCACGCATGGACTCCGGCGGTCCCACCAATGACTGTCGCTCGCTGGCTCGCAAGTTCTGGTAGAACGTCTTACTAATCATTCTGCGCCGAGCGTCGAACTCGTGAGCGGCCATGTATGGGATTTCAATCAACATGGCAGACACCAAGTACACGCATTCCAGGAGTTCCAAGTTTATGTGCATGTGGAATGGCATCTGACGTTGTTTCTCGATCTTCTCCTGCTCCTTGGACCTCTCGTGCTGTCGCTGCGGCAGCAGACCTTGAGCGAGCAGCTCCTTCGGCTTGCCGGTCATCATGAGCTCAGCCAAGCATCCGTGAGCCTCCTTCACGTTGCCGCGGCGGAAGGCGCACAGCCCCAAGTTCGCCATCGTACGATTGTATAGGATCTGAGTGCTCGGATCGGAATGTTGGACGTTTTCTTGGAGATGCGACATGAGAAGCAGATCACGCGCCTGGAACCAATTATCGTGCAGGGCGTGATGGTAGATATGCGAAAGAATTGCGCGCGTTCTCAGTCGATCGGTGTCATCGTTAGCATAAATGAACTTGCAGAAGCGTTCCATCTTTTTGATTGTAGTTTCTTCTCCCGGCGGAAGATCCTTTTTCACGGCACGAGGATCGAACTTGTAGTAGAGATGATCGATCTTCCGCAGGTAAGCGCGGCATATTTCTTGCGGCGACCCGTCGCGTTCCACGACTTGGCATACGCGGTCAATCAGAGCGGAGACTCGCACTTCGTCCTTCAATCTCTCGACGTATTCGTTGGAATGAGGATCGCATTCCTTCAGTAACTTAGTAAATTCATCGTCGAGTCTTTCTAGTGCAGTCAGTACGCACCCGCGAACCTTGTACGGCGGTGTGACAAGTTGTTCGTTCTCCTCCGTGATCGTTTCGCTCAAAACCATATCTTCGTGAGCGAGCAGAATAGTTACCATCTGATCGACGTTGTCTACGAGGCGCGACCAGTACTCCGGTTTCATGGCGTCGGAAACTTTCGGGTTGTAATCGAAGAGAGCAGCCACGGTGGCAGCGCGCAATTTCAGTTGCAAGGCATCTCCGAGATTATGCTGTTGAGCGACCGTGCGTAGCTCCTGTAGGAGCTCCAACTGAGCGCGCCGGTCAGTGCGTTTGCGCCCGCGGGCAGCGCTGATCTCGCCTAGTTTTTTAACAACAAGGGCGGCATCGATGTCGCTATCCTGTAACAGTTGACATTTTTGGATTGTACATACATAACATATTCAAAGATGTTTATAAAAGCTTATCTTATATATAAACACAATTTTTTTACCAAAAATATTGTTTCATTGGTGTAGGGACATTAATTATCATAATAATTATTTCATTATACCAATCAAGACATCATCATAAACTATTCCATTTAAACCAAAAACCTTAATATATCGATATTCCTTATACTTGCCACCAAAATACATTTTAAAGTGGATGCATTCTGTAAGGTTGAAAGTCGAATACACAATTAACTGTATTTTTTAAGAAATTTGCAGAATAATTTTTTTTGTAGTAATAGAGACAATACTCTAAAGGCCTCAAATGATGTGTTCGGTGAGAAAGTGGTATTTATGATAAGGAATGATGTTGACTTCACATACATTTAAGGTTGAATAAGAAAGAGAGTTCTCTACGATCAAATTACCTGAAATCAACATGAGTGCCAGTTGCAGTTGTTCACAAGTACATCTGAACTAAACACTGCGATAATAGTGTTGTGTTAAATAAAGTTTTTGTGTTATATTTTGACATTTTATCAAACTTGCAAGTCCTGCTATGACATATGAAAATATGAAGAACAGTTCATTATTTATGCAGAACACTTACCTTAGCAAACATTTTAGGTTTATCGGATGTCGCCGCACCTTTGTGGACTGTCTCCCACTCTCCGCCATCGTCAGCCAATTCTCTTTTGCTGACCTTTCCAACCCTGTCGCGACGCTCCCGTCTGTTCTTACGCTTATCCCTATCTTCATCATCGTCCCTCTCAGTGGTACGCTTCAAGAACTTCTCACGAAGGGTAGCAGCCCCGCGGCCCTCGTCATCCGAACTGGAACTGGAATCTGATGAACTGGATCCCCAATCCATGGAGTCTGAAGACTCATCATCTTGTGGTGGCGGTCTTCGTAAAGGCTCAGGCGAATGACGCGCTTTTGGCTTCTCCTTTGCTCTAACTTCATATTCATCTGATGATGGTGTATCTAAAACATAGCATTTATATTTTGAATAAGATTAGAAATAATTGTAGTAATATTGTGTAACTTATTTTCTTTTGGGCAAGTCTTACCTTTTCTATCATCTTCGTCTACAGGCTGATCAGGATTCTCTCTGAATGAGGAAATTTCAGACTCAAAGTCCTTAGTGTATTTCCTAAGCTTTTGCCTCAATGATGTGAGGGCCTTGCTGTTACCTTTCGATAAAGTTTTCTTGCTGTCACGGTCATTCCAAGCACTCACCACCCAATCATCTAACTCTGTCAAGGCTTTAATAAAGAACCTTGGGGCCACTCCATTCTCTTCCTTTTGAACTACAGGAGCAGCTCTAGTATAAGCTTTCTGTAGTTCTTCAAATGAAGCCAAAGCAGATGAGAAGTCCTTTATCTTTTTATGGTTCCTTATAGAGTGGATGATCCGCTCTAATTCCTCATACCTTTTCTCTTTCATAGAGCGCACAACGCGCCTTGTTTCTTCCTCATCATCACTGAACTGCAAATTAGTGATATGTATACTGATCAGTGATATCATAAATAATTTAATGATGCTTAATATTTCGAGAAAAAAAAATTATTATTGTAAAATTGTAAACAAAATATCATAAGTTGACCACAAAACACAAAATTTTGAGTTACAAGATTTATTATGCAAAGAATCTAATGCAATATTAGAACAGCAACAGTGATATTAGGCTACATGTAAAAATATTTTATGGACTGTGTCATAAAATACCTGTATATTTAGATAAAAAGCAAAAAACATATTATTTTCTGATGGACTTTACAGTTAATTAAGCTTAAGGGATAAACATCCAGCAAGTAGTAATTGCTACAATCTAAATCTGATCTGTCTATTAAATAAAAAAATTTAAATTAACTTCGAATAATAATTTGAATGCTTTATCAGTAAATGACTAAGCAAATGTATTTTGTACACGGATATAATTGTTATTTTATGAATTTCAAGTGTATGTTAAATAACTGAAGATTACTAACCGTGTAGACTGGGGCTGGTGCGCGCACTACCTGCTCTTCTTCACTAGAGCTCTCGGACTCGGAGTCCGTGCCCGTGGCAAAGAATCGACTCATTTTTCCAACTTCTCACCAAGTCAACTGAAACCAGTATTATCATACCACTAAATATAGAATTTCAAATGAAAAATTGTTAAATGTGTTAAGATCGTCAAAGTTGAGGTTAGAACTGTACTAAGGGCGAGGTACAATTATTCTTAAATACCTTGCAAGTATGATCCAAATTGTGGTTTTACTGTTTACTTTACACAACAATGTCGTCATGAAACTAGTGTTAATTTCATGAATTAAAGTAACGCAGCTTGCGAGTTGCCTACGAAACACTTCGCCACTCCGCAAGCGACAGAACACAGAATAGAAAGCTAATCAACTATGTACTCGACACGTCAAAATCTTCATTTGCCGTCATTTAGCCAAACTGTCAAGGCAACCCCACGCGTAAGTTGTTCTTAGTTTATCTGTGTCATCATGTAACACAGACTATCGCACTCTGTGCGCGCACCCAAATTAATTTAACACAAACACATTTTTACTGCTACAGTACATGCCCAGTGTGCGCACAGCTTTAATGTAACGCTTAATTTATTCTGTGACAAAGGGTGTGTTTCTGTGACAGAATCTATTCTATAAGCTATGGGAGTGAGTATCCCTTATTCTTTACCTAGTCTATGTACAGATGTGAATTCGTTGGCGAATAGCGAATTGTTAAAGAAATGGGCAAAAGTTGAAAATGATTGTAATTCTTTTTTCGCATATATTTGAAGCAAAAATGGAGATTTTTTTCACATCGAAGTCCTAAAGAAGTGCATAATGTAATGTTGTGTACAAAGTACCTGTGCAAAAAAAATGGACTTCACCAATTTGATTTTACCGTCGACAAAAAATATATGTCGCACATGCCTCGTCGAGTCAGATTTGTCGATGTTCATGAGTATACAGGATTTAATTGAACATGAAATGACTAAGGTCAAACTTATAGATATCTTGATCTTTCTGAATTGTTTCGAGGTAAGGTTATGCATGCAGATACAATAATAAAGTAGATTCGTTGCCCTTATTTTTATAATCTTTGTATTAAATTCGCTTGTTACAGAATAATGATGAAGAAAATTGGCCTACTGGAATATGTGCAACATGTGCAACCACAGCTTTAACAGCATACAGCTTCAAGTTAAACTGTTTGAAAGCTAATGCCACTCTGGCCCAGATATTTGCTGTTCAATCTTCTTCTAACAATTTACAAAGATCAGATATAGATTCGATTGACATAAATGTTGTGTATCAGGACCATGAATATGATGTCCCGCTGTTTAGCTCTCAACCAGTGTTGGATTTTGATTCTAGTTTATCAACAAACAAGGAACTGACACCTCTGCCTCCAGTGACCGAAATTACAGCAACTGAACATCCACCACGGAAAGAAGGAGAAAAGAGATATTCATGTAATTTATGTTCAAAGTCATTTACAAGAATATATGGCCTTCGTTATCACATGGCCAAACACAGTAATTTTCGCAAATTTTTGTGCTACAAATGTGGGAAGAGTTTCCATAACTCTAATGGTTTAAGACAGCATTTAATTTCACACAAAGATGTAGCTCAGTTCAAGTGTGGATTTTGTAACAAAACATATAAATCTAGACAGTCACTCAAGGAGCATTTTCGAGTAGCTCACTCAAGCAATAGAAAGCTATTTATGTGTGTAACCTGCGGTAAAAGCTTTACAGCAAAATCAACCCTGATGATGCATGTGAAGAGTCACAATCCACAGAAAGAGTTTGCTTGCCCTCATTGCCCTAAATCATATACCAGAGCTTCCTACTTGAGGGTTCATAGCTTAGTACATTTTGGCCAAGAGAGACCGAAACCATTTGTTTGCAATTACCAAGACTGTGATAGACGATTTTCAACTAAACATTCCTTGTCCATTCATATTGCACATTCACATACAATGGACAGGCCTCACAAATGTGACCTTTGTTCTAAAGGATTTGCCACTGCATCGGGATTGAGAATCCACAGAGAATCCCATATTACAAAGGATGTCTCTTGTAATATTTGCAACAAGAAGTTACTTAATAAACGAGTGTTACAAAAACACATGAAGTTGCATGACGTAGATGATAACATGATCTTAGAGACCGTAGTAGATAATGTTTTCTTTGATTAAATACTTGCATCAATAATAAATAAACCCTAGGTTGATATCAAATTTGTGTTTGTTGCTTCATAATTAAATCCCGAGTTTAACATAATTATATTATGTGCAATAAAACTCCCTAAGATGGTTAAATAGTTTTTGGTTATGCTTTGGAGTTAAATTATATTAGGGGGATTAAATAATTTTGCAAAATGCTTATAATCTCTTTAATAACATACATAAATTACAAAAAACAGAAACATACACAATATAGGGCGTATAGCTTGATAAGCGTTGAATGGTGCATGACTGTACATGGAATTATAGATAATGCTGTCCCTGTAAAATTTGATAACATTTATTTGTGAACAAAACGCACCAAACAGCAGAAATTGTAACTTAAATAAACTGCTTAATAACTACAAAAATTGTATAATTAAGATATAAAAATGGCCCTTTCTCTATTTTAATTGCACTTTTTATTGCATACAGGGAGTCCAAGTCTACTCGAGAACATTAATACAACAATAATTATGTTGGATTATATGCGCATAATGGTTGGTGTGTGAAGATGATAAATATTTCAACAAATAATAGGTATAACAAAAAGTAGAGTGATTAAAATATTTAAAAATTCTGTAAGAACATACACATATGTTCATAAAATCCAACATATGATATAATTTTAATCTACATCTGTTTAAATATGGAATAAGAAAAGTAGATGATACACTGAAAACAATTTCATTTTCCCAAGATTTTATTCATTTGTTTATTCTGTTTTCCAATCTTGATGTCTGCGACTTCTACCTTATCCTGTAATGTATCTAGAAGCTTATTCTGAGCATCAATTTCCTCACCAAGTGCAGTGCCTAAACCTTTTAGCCTTGATATATGTTGCACCATTTCACCCAAATTAGCATCCAACATGTCATTCACCCGTTGGCTATCTGAAATTGGCTCAGCAGTGGCTTGTACATCAAGTCCACGCAGACGAGTCGAAGGATGTGCATTGAAGCGGTCTTCAGCGCTAAAAGAGGGCGAATTACTAATACATACCTCCAAGCCACTGCTAGTACCAGGTTTCATACTACGATTGTCAGGGGAGGCAACGCTACGCGGAGGTGTCTGATCAGATTTTCCCGAAATATAATTTTTGATTCCGTAAAACACAGATTTAATGCCATTCAAATGTTTCTGACTGTAGTTCAAGTTTGTGTTTATTTCGTCGAGTCGTCGGTTCGTGCTTTCTAGTTGTTCACGTTGGCGAACTAATTCTTCAGCAGTAGCTATGCCGATTTGCTCAGATTCCCGTAGCAGACCTATGCTTCTTGAGGAAGAGTCTAAGGTTCTTTGTTCGATTTCTTTTTGTTTCTGTAACATAACTTGCCTTTGTCTTTCTAGTTCTCCAATGTGTCCACCGTAGCTAGAAGTTGCTGGTTTAGGATTAGGTGGAGGTATCCTCGATCTGAAGCTATTAACAAAGGTATCGTCGTCGACATCTTCTTCATCAAACAAAGTTCTCGAATTAATATATCTGTGACCCGACATAATTATATACCTACACTTCGTTAATTAGACACTTATTTTTGAGATTTCAAGTTAGGCGATTTATATACACTGCTTATTCTAATGGAAACGTAGACTTGGTTCTTGATCATCAAGATTCCAAGCACCTGAGTAATTTAATTACAGGAAATAAGTTATTACTTTATCAGTTTCTCTCACAACACAGCAATCATGAAAGTCAGGAAACAATATGAATAAATGATTAAAACCATAGACTAGAGAGTTAGATATTACGTATGTGTAATATTGTAAAGGGCTCTATTCAATATTCATCTTGACATGCATTCTGCCAAGGTCATGCACGATGCATAACTACATGGAATTATTTCTCCTCTCTTAAAACGCCTTCAATTTACATATGCGGTTTGAAAATAAATGGCAAAAAAGGAATTATTTTTTGCACCAAATGTTACTACTATACCCATATATTTTTTTAATGCGAGTGGATAAAGAAAAGCGTTTTGTTTAGACTTCATGATTATTTGTCGACCTTTTTGGTCGTTTGACACACTTTGATCAAGTGTATATCCAGTCCAGGATACTTTATTACATAATACAGTATAAAAGGATAAGTACGATTTAATAAATTTGCCGGGATACACAATGAATTGTGAATAACTTGCCCATAGTTCATTGAATTATCCATACAAAGTATCCGTGTCAATTCAACTTTTATAGGGCCATTAGATTATCACATTTGAATTTTATTGCAAACTTTAACATACGCTTGTTGTTGTATGTATCGAATGCCATTGATATTCATTTTCTGAGCGAGAGCGTAAAAACAAAAGAGTTTTGTCTATGAGGGCTGAACTACGTGAAGTGTTGATTGACATATCTGACATTGACAATATTTTGAATACTTTACCAGTCTGACATTCTGACATTGGCGTATTAAGTTGCACAAGCTTAATTTTATTTTTGTATTTGTGCAGTTGTATACTATATTACAATAAATACAAGCAAAGTTTAAATCATATAATTCTAATTGTGTCGATTAAAATTAATTTACGAAATTGACTATTAGTGTTACATTTTTATTCTACGAGTATATTTTGATTAGTTTACTAAGTGTTTTGTTTATTTCAAAAACTTATATAAAATAATTTCACATACTAAGCTCGATATAGCTATCGATCAACATAGTATTCTATCAAAATGATGGTCGGCAAAGGTAGGTATTTACCAGATTATTCTGTAGATGTAGCATTGGTCACACGGAAACTTACTAATACCATACAAACTTAGAATCTAAATGTAAACATATCCTGTATTTTGGTGACGTTATTATGTTAATCTGCACACGTACCTACCTGTCCGGTGGGACATTTGTGGGCCAAAATCATAGTAAATAGGTCAGGTGGCGAAAGTTATCTCAAATTTATGTTAAAACTGATATTGAGAACCTTGTTTTCCACCAAAAACAGCATTTTATTGTTTAGCAAACATAAATAAAGTCAATAATTTGTTAACATTTAATTTTATTGGTTTCAGTGATCACAGAAACGGATGAGCAGAGTAGGATACGATTTCAAGTGGAACTTGAATTTGTGCAATGTTTAGCCAACCCTAATTACATTCACTGTAAGTATGATATTGAGGGATAGGTGAAAACATTATTTAGTCTTTTAGTCCAGAGAGCAAGATAGAGGGGATACTAGTAAATGGCTGAATAAAAAAACTATAGCTCAGACCCTTATAGACAGCAAGAGAGGTTCATCTAGGCACCATGTGGTTGGTGTGAATAAAAAGATGTATTAGAAAGCTTTGATTATGTGTAAATCTCCCGCAGCTCTAACAAGTTAGCAAGGGTGCCAATGTGCACATATACTATGTGAATTATATTATTACCATATCCAGCTTCTGGCACATATGGGTTAGATCATTTTTTTTTGTATTCTGTTGTTGAATTCATCAGGCTATATAATGACTATACAATACTTGCTACGCAAAACATTATAAATGTAGTGACCATATTACACGAATCACACTTGGGCTTCTATTTGTTTGTGAGTGTATCATTGTTATAGAAGTTTATACAGTATCTCATAAATCTAATTTATGCAATGATTTCATAGGATAATGTAGATCTTGTTAAGGTTATTGCACTTTTCACAAAGACAGCAGAACAGAAAAAAATAATAAAAATACACTAAACAAATACACAAGAAGTGTTATAATCTTGCTTATATATAGTAGATAAGTGGTAACTATCACCTATAGAGATCAGTAACAGAAACAAATTTAATCTTGGGGTGACCTTTTTACAGCATCTTATTCCACTGATTAATTAATTTGTTTTTACAGTTCTAGCACAGAGAGGCTACCTTAAAGAGCAGACTTTTGTGAACTACTTAAAGTATCTGCAGTACTGGAGGGAGCCAAAGTATGCACGTTACCTCAAGTACCCCATGTGCTTACATTTTCTTGAATTGCTTCAACATGAGGCATTCAGAAGAGAGTGTGTTTCAGCTCAAGTGAGTACTGTTTTTTCTTAGCTTTTAATTACGGGCCTGGTATATGGGTTTTCACAATACAAATTTCAAACAAAATCCACTAGTTGATGAAATGTTTATTGTATTATTTATAATTTTAGAAAGTCATAAATTTTTGATATAAATTTTCAGGTGTGTAAATTTATGGACGACCAAGCTATCCTCCTGTGGCAGCACTACACGCGCCGGCGTACGCGTACGTTGCAGCCGCCGGATGCGCCCGCGCCGCCCGCGCCACCCGCGCCCCCTACACAAGGCCCGCCAAGACAACAATCGTGAACCTCGTTCTGATCAAATTTTACACACAGAAATTTGTAAAGTTTTGGTACTTTTTGAAACAGTGATGTTTGAAGTAAAAGTAATCAGCAGTGTAATAAAACAATATTGAGACTTCTTGTAGCTTTGCGTTTACCTAGTAACGAAATATTCTTTCTGATTTCAATGAGGCAGAATGCCTCCTGCCTTCTACTCTGGTCAAAAGTTATTACTAAATTTAGTACTAATTAATTTAAATGTACATAAAACAAAATATAACCTGTTTTCTACTAATACTTTTTCTGGTTTTATTATGAGAACTTTATCATATATTTTTGGCTTTGTAATTTTTGTTTATGTCATTCATCTGCACAATTACTTGTTAGTATGTCATGGAAATCGCTGAGCAAATTTAGACTATGTTAATTTGGTATCATTGAAGCATTGGTCATTCATTTTAGAGCGTTTTGTGACCCGGAAAGTATAAATCTGTACTTATGGAATTAGAGAGACAATATTTATCATGCTTAAGGTCAACAATAGTTGATCTGTATTACCGCAGCTATTGTAGATTTATACAAATAGGATTCCTATATAGGAGTCATAGTTGTGTAGGTTAATCTTAACTCTGAAACCATTGAGCTCTTCTAATTTATCTTTTGAGCGACACATGATAAAAGTCAGTCTTTCGAAAATCTGTCATTATAGGGAATTATGGATCAGGTCACCTGAGTAAAATATGAATAACATCTGAGTTGGTAACTCAGTCGCGGTAAAGTTTAAGTTATTGTTAATTCGTGCTTAAATACTACGTCATCGCTAACGGCAGTTCTCAATATTCTATCTATTCATTATCCATAAGTCAAAAAGTAACAATTTGTTCCCTGTTCCTGTTTACTTACTACTTTTAATTCTTATCAGTTACTCAAGCGATAGTAACCAATGTGCGTTCAGCGTAGTTCTCATAGGTTGTGCGGAAAGTTCGTGCCGAACTTCGGTAGGTATAGCGCGTGAGACTCGGTTCAATATATAACAATTATTGAAAACAAATAACGCGTGTTCACTGTACATATTCTAAAAGAGATAACTTCAGCCATGTTTGGAAAAAACTTTGTAACAATTTGTTAACTTGGTCAATATTTGAATGAGCTGCGTTTTAACTGTCTTTAAATATCGGCACGAGTTTTCCGGACAACCCAATAGTTTTGAAATGACTGGTTACTAACATTTATTCGAGAAAAGGTCGCGTTGCTCGTCTCCGTCTCCAGGAACACAGAGCACGTAGAGTCAGGTAGTAGAACAGTTCGACGACGCTCATCACGCTGAACCCCATGCACAGGCCGAGCAAACCTCCGGTGTTCGCTGGGTTAAACATTATTTAGGTCTTGTTTATGAACAAACAAATATTACATTAAATACAGGAATGCTATTTTACAGTTCTCAGTTCTAACTCATCTACTATCAGATAGCACACTTTTTTAATATGACACCTGACGTGAGACTGCCAGAATGTTTAACAAAAGGGGGGCTCAGAATTGGAATGGAACAAAACGGCGGATGAACACCTTTGCCAGCTTCCGTGGACGAATGTTCAAACCTCTATATTTCATACTTATGAAAATAACTTAGCAATGTGAAAAGGGTTATAAGTGCAACATTTATAGTTTATCATAACTTACACAGAAATTCAGTGAGGCCAAATATTTCTCCTTTTGTGTATCTCAGAAATGCGTTGTCCTCGAAGTAGAAATGTATAACCAACATGTTGTTTCTGTAAAATATTATTAACACTAAATTTTGATATCAATATATTACCCTAATTCGAAACCTTATTGTGGGTATAGTCTATAAGTGCCTACATTACTTACAAAGTTTGTTGATATTTTAAGAGTTAATGTCTCTAGAAAATTAGTGGGAATAAGTAGCTGTAGCATTTAACTAACTGTATTGTATAACTAATTTACATGTAGAAAATGAAGTAAGTTTGGTGATTTGTTCATTGGGGGCTCCCATTGGACAAGTTGCCGTAAATAATTGTGCTATTTCAGTTTTAATACAATTTAAATATTTGTAATAAAACAAACCATTCAGATGATGACGGTAAATAATCCTTACACGAAATAATCAGAAGTCTTGTTGGTGAGGTACTGTGTGTACTGTCCGAAGAGCGCCTTGTTGAGGGGCGCTGTGCTGAGCCGTTCCACGTACGATATCTCGGTACACGCGGGCAGGCACTCCACACAAGCGCGCGCGAGTCCTGCGTACACGAAATGTGACATTAAAATGGACCTCTTTAGTTTTATAAGTCCTGACACCAAGGTTACCCAGTAAGTGGTGATATACTGTAAAGAGAATAGCGGATAGACTCCAATCATATTAATGATGCGTTGAAATCCCGAGAATTTCTGGGATTTTTGGGACTGGGATTTCTCGGGAGCATTCCGTGCCTAACCCTAAGGACGGACGGTATCTACCTGTGAAAGTGTAAACGACAACCCACACCTTTCCAACCGGAACATAATTATTTATTAAAGTGATACCATCAATACAGAATTCCTTTGTTTTATTTTAAATTCCGTCATTAGTTTAGTTCATAAAATCTTTCTTATAATTGTCTCGCAAATTGTAAAGTAAGTAATTAATCTTAATTGATCTTATCTCAATTATCTACGTAACAATCCAATAGAAACATTTTTGTGGTTATATAAATAAGTAAGTATTTAGTTATTTACTAATGAAGGATAAATGTTTTATAAGCTTTATCGATGCACTCGTATTATTTAAGGGACAGTGGGCACGTAGTTTATTGCACAATACTCAAGAAACAATAGAATATGTAGTACATTTTCTTGCAACATTTATATAATTTCCTGTTTGTATGGATTAAACTATAGGTTTTTAATCTTAATTTAGCTGCTGCAACGAATAAGCTTATAAAGAAAAGACATACAAATGTCAAATAACCGTCACAGTATTAAATTTTATTAGCATAATTAAATTATCTCAACGTTTTCAAACATTTTTGATGTTCCACTTCCAGGTAGCGCGTGGACTTTCTGGAGATTTTTACTGCATACAAGAGGGCTTTATTGCCAATTACCTTGAGAATTTTGGCTTAAACCATACAATAATGTTATGAGTTGAAATTTGAAATACTTACGTACGTTTTATGACGATAATATTTTTGAGCTGATTGGTTAGATTCGAAAGCTGGCTAGAACGACGTCAAAATAAAATAAAAGTTAGTTTAAAACGATTAAGCATCATAATGCTCACCTTCAGGTATATATTTTCTCATATTATTGTAACATTTGGCATCTGCTTTTCCACATATACGTACAGTTTTATTCTCTGAAACATACAGTTCTTTATTATTGCTACCTGTTAATGAAAAATATTCCACAGTATAATGTCAGCATTTTATCAACATTTTAGATGTTTGTTTTCAGGTTCTTAGTCAAAACTCACTTGGCATGTAGTACAGTACGCATTTACATATATCCAACATGATTCGAGCTTCGCATTCCATTTGACAGTTTTTCAGCGTGTATGTCCTGTATTACAAATATTACGATTATTAGATGATTTCTAAATTATATTCATTATTTTTTATATTGCGAGAAATTTCGATAGCGATTAATAAGTAAACATCATCCAACGTTTACGTCCTTATTTCGCCCTAAATAAAATTTAATGTGGAAATGTACAGGTTTTTTTTATATATGTATATCTAAATCTGGTTTGACTTGAATCTAGTTATGATAGTGTAAAAATAGAATTGATATGTCGTAATCGCTACATGGCCCCTAGCATCTTTAAATAAATTATAGTTATGATTTTATGATAAAGCACCTATAATAGACCAGTTCTACTTCGTTAGAGAAGAGACATAGACGTTTATCGACATCGATGTATTGGAGTGCAGGCTGAGCGTCGAGGATCTTCGGCTGGATGGCAGCTCGAGCCTCGATTCCGGGCCCGTAGATCTCACCAAGCTTAGCAATTTTCGGCGTCTCCGTAGGGTTATGTAGCAGGATCTAAATACAAAGTAGGTGTATTTTAAATTAATCGATAAAGGTATGCCGCCGCAGGGCTCTGAGTAGACCTTGAGAATACTACTTTTACGACTTTTCCTTAACGTTAAGGAACAATTACTTACTGTCTGGTAAAGGTTTACAGAAATGTCAGTCTCAGTGCAAAGTAATAATTATATATTTCAAGCATTTGCTTGTTTAATGTACCTTAAAGCCGGTGCTCTTCGTGGAGGCGCAGTAGTACTCCGCAATGTTGACATCCAGAACTAGAGTCAAACCATGATCCGTACCTATGCCTTGTTTGCGTGAAATTGAATATTTTAGTTACATAAATTATAGTATTCATCCATTTCTTTTAGCATATTATTGTAGTTAGGCTGTCTGTTTGCATTACCTTTGGGTTTCCAGGGAAATCCGTCAGGTGGCGCATTGGCTGGGTAGCCGTGTTCCGCAGTCCAGTCCACGGCGGGAGAAGGAAAGGTCAAGTTAAGGTCATTCAAGGCTTTCCTAGAGAAATCAAACAATTTTAACTATGTTACAAATATTTTAAGTTCTATTTATTATTCTCAGACTTAAATTCGTCCAAATGGGCAATGCGAAATTAATAATAATTAACGGTTCAAGAAAGTATTTTCAAGAAAAGTTCGATGGACACTATTGGACAAACATAAATATTGTCTTTTGATGATCTCGAATAGTAGGACAATGAGCAGTTCATTTACTTACGGATTACGGAATAATTTGTCTCGGTGCACAGCATTAAAGGTGCAACACAGACCTTCGTCTGTGAGCTGAGCGTTGAACAGGTCCTGGCAGCTCTTGTCTACAGAATCCCAAATGCATCTAGCTAACATCTCGTTGCAAGGCTGTGTCACCTACGATTAGTACAACAATCAAACTTTTTTTTTTCGACTAGTACTGTTAAAAGGAAATTTAATCATTAAATTCGTTTAGTCGTATCTCATCCGATCAGATTTGTGATTTCATTTAGGTATAGTATTTCAGTTTCATTGTAAAAATATGGTTTAACACACTACTAAGCTTCCGTACTAAGGAGATCTAGAGAACATGAATGACACTTCAAATTACACACCCATACCTATATACTCAAACATCATCTAAGGCACATCTGAATCACCTACGCGATTTAAGTCTAATAACTTTAAATCTACTAATCAATTGACGATACTCACCAATGTATACAGGTGAACAAATCTAAAAATGACCTACACGTAATTAACTTACAAGATACTTACCCAATGCTTGTAAGATGAGATGCTGGTATGAGGTATTATAAAGTTCATTAAAATCTTCAACTCATGATGTAGTTCGCTAAACAACTGCACCTGTTATAGAACGCTGGCTACACACTCTTACTACCTAATATTATCTTCACGGATTGCGTGTATGGAGGTAAAGTATTTTTGGTACTTCGTTTAACCACCTTCCCGTGTCAATGGGCGACCGTAAAATGATAAAGTATATATTTACTAACATTGATTAGAAATGAACGCGTATGATCCCAGTCAGCGCTGTCAGCTATATCTTCTTCAAACAGGTCCACGTCCGCCTGACTTGAACATAAGCTTTCCAGCAGCTTTTTGTCTACCGAGGACCTATAGAAAATAACGTTTTACCTTTATAACGGAATATTTTTTATCAATGAGGTAATATCAATAGGTATAGTAGTGGTAGTACACATGTAAGTTTTTGAAAGTTAATCTATAATCTTGACGTATACATTTTTTTATAACTACTATTACGATACGATATCTTGGATAAAGGCGTTTTAGTAGTTACTTTAACTTTAATATTTACTTTAACTTTTAAGTTACGTTTTGTGTGACTTGTTTCAGACAAATCACATAATACTTACATTTTAGACATCGGTTGTAGATTGTCCATAGGATTGTGTCACAATATTCGTACTTACCCAGAATTGATGTATTGTTCTGCGATACTTTTCTTAGCTTGATTGGTGTTACAGATGGTAAGAGCAGGGAAAGGCAGGTCAGTGAGTGGCATGTTCTGCGGATTTATGCTTACTATCATAGGAGACGACCGCCATTTTGCATATACGTTCAAGATAAAGAAACCAGCACAAATAAAGGAGCTAATAAATGCAAGTAGCCAGAAGAATCTGTAAAAAGTTCAGTATCATGTAAAAAGGATTCATAAAGTAATCCGTCGAATTTTGACGGCTCTATTTCCAAGATCAGGTATTACTTTGTATAGTAGATAAAAATTTGTTTTAAGGAACTTAGTGTCATCATGAATTACTTGGCATAAGTACCCAAGAAGCGATGAACTTCAATATTTGAATACAGCTTATGATCTTTAATCAAGGCGGGTATTTAGTTCAAAGTGTACCAAATTTTTCGAAACTTGAGTTAGTTACTAACCCCAATCTGCATCAAAGCAGCTTGGCATAATATTTATACTCCATAATATTATATTCTATTTTTTTCAGGAGAGGAGATACTATAGTAGGTACGTATACAGTAGTAAGTTATAATTGGGTTGAAGACGTTCAATAAAAGCAGGTAAGCCGTTACAATGATTCATCGTGGTAATGTGAACAGTTTTGTAGTAGGTATCTAATTGTTATGGCTTATTTTCATATTTCAATCCTCTATGACCTACCGGTTGTGGGGTGAACCTGGATAGGCTTCACCGAGGAGACCATTTTTGAGAATAGCGGGGAATAGATCACTCTTTTCTAGAAATAAGGATTTCTCACGTCCTAAGGGCACTCCCTGTGGGTTTCCGACCTAGGCTAAGGACCTAAAACCCATGAGAGCGGGACTGCTTTGTGACAGCCATTTGAGTTGTTTGTAGTAATAATTAGTAAGAAAATAAGTTACAAATAATTGTTACCTTTCAAACCAAGTTAATTTCCTTTCACCCACATACCGAAGACCATGCAAGGTGGATGTGGTCAAATACTCCCTGAGATCTTTGTTAAAAGCTTCGTATCCGGGTAACGAGCGGGACGGTCTTTCCTGTACAGTGGAGTTAAAAAAAACTAAACATAAACTCTAACTATGAATATTTGACTCTGTTCTATTTTTAAAAACGTAATATTAGTATTCCAAAGCCCAAGATGTGGGTAATTGCGTATCGTAAAAAAACTACAATCAACATTAGTCATGGCGCCTTACCTCGCTTTTGCTTCTACTTTTTGGCTTAGTCACTTCCCATTTATACCACGGTGAAGGGTCTAAGTTTTCCTGTGGTATCCAGTAGTTTCGCTTAAAAGTATAATAATATACTCGTATATCTTGTAGTTAAAATGATACACGAAGCGTATTTACCTGAATACAAAACTAAAATACCTTTCTGTATGCTTTTGCACCGGAGTATGTTTCTTTGGTTGCATGATACATAGCTTAGGATTACTATATTAATAAAAAGGGCTTGTTCAACGTGAGCTTGCGAGTTCAATTGAAGACAAAAGAACTTTAAAATGGGGGCCGTAGGGGAAGCAATAAATTAGTTTATCGTAACCTAATTTCACATTGTCAATGTTTGCAGCATAATTGGTTGATTGCCGCGATCGAGTGATAGATCGTCCTTGTGTCGCCTCCAACGCTTGCTTTCGATGGCAAAATTACCCATTTCCAGCCGTTCGTCGTCTGATCTTATCCAAGTAATTATTAGCCCAG
Source organism: Calpodes ethlius (assembly GCA_018251375.1). NCBI lineage: Eukaryota > Metazoa > Arthropoda > Insecta > Lepidoptera > Hesperiidae > Calpodes > Calpodes ethlius. Next base: position 28,208 of record DWPA01000143.1, read on the forward strand.
TTACTTAGTAATAATTTACTGTGAGACCGTTATTATTAAGCGAGGTACCTACTGCCTAGATTTGCTGTTATATGCTTATTTATCACGTTAATTGTATACAACTTTTTGCGGGATACAAAATTCTTGACTAAATTTGTACCTTGAAAGACTTATCTCAGTATTTTGCACATTTGAAAAACTAGAATCAAAGTTCTGTAAAAATTTAGACTTTTGGTTTGTTTCTTTGTGAGACAATTTGGAATTTAAACAAAATTACAGAACACTATCAACTTTTATTATTCTACCTACCTACTCAGTACCTACTAGTCGAACTTAAAGGATATAACACTGACCAATATACCAATAGTTTCGTATTCTTAATATAATTATGTATAATAATTTTATACCGTAACTAAGGGGCACAAACTAGGAAGTACTGCGCGCAACTATTATCCCCATTACATACATACGGTATAACTTTACGTGTATAACTACATGAAGTTAAATAACTAGAACTATGCAATAAAGATCCGAAGCATTAATTTTGCATATTGATTATGTTATCACGTTCATCAGGACGGTAATTGGATATTGTTGTTTCAGTTGTAGTGTTCCGTGAGGGGAGTGAATGCACATATTGTTCCATTAATATTTAGTCACGAAATGCGTTACTCGGCAATTCAATGTTTGATTTTAAAAAAGAATAATTTAAAAGTATAAACACGTTTCCAATTAAGACTAGTAATAGCATTTGCTTTGCTTCGGAAAATTTATGTCTTCGTGCTCATTCTCAAAAAAATATGTTTCAATAGACATATCATTTTCATTTGCCAATAGATTGCAATAAAACAATCCTACTGTACATCAGTGTAAACCGCATTCAAATTCGGTGAGCCGTTTTTGTGATTAGCTGGAACTAAGGCATAGACAAAGAAATGGACAAAAGACCATAATTCTTAAAAACATTGGTACAATATCTATTATGATAATGAATACCGCCATTGATAGTTTTTCCACAATATCTTCCATGTACAGGTATCGATTAGTTACAGTTTTATTAATTATTAACGTATTAACAATTGTTAAACATACCATAAACTTTGTATTAGAACCAAGTAAATCAAATTTCAGTTTTACTTTTTAGCTTCTATGAAACAAACAATATTAATGACTGCCGCACAGTGCGTCATTCCTGTCATCCAATTTGTTTCCAATTGTTTTGGGGGTCATCAATTACGTCCATTTACTTTTGTAAATAAATGGGGTAAGAGAAAACTGCCACACCCTATTTTCTCCTCTGTTTGTCAACCGATTTCTTTTATTTTTCTCCGTATAGTTTAGTGTCGGTACTTGTATTGTATAGTAAGTACATAAAAATGGGTAGAATTTGTAAGGGTGGTAAAAATTTACTATACATTTAAATTCATTTGTTTTCCTCAAAGTTTCAATAATAGTAACGATGGCAGAATTATGACTATGTTCGTTAGTAGAGAATCCGTACCTATATCAGGGGTAATCTACAATTTTATCTATAGTTAATACTTAAGCTGCTACTTTTATTCTATTGCTAAGAATTTTAAAGAAAGTAAGAACTGACAAAATTTTGAATACTCTAGGAACTGTTTACTTAAGTCATTATGTTAAGTGAAGTCACTATATTAATTTGACTAGACCAGACATGAGGCGTATGTAAGTATTTTTTTAGTAATTTCTATGTTTATATTATCTGTATTTAATACAAATGATTCTGAACGGTCGTGTTATGTTGCGAGTAACGTAAATATTTATTGTTGTTCAGTATCCATTTAATATTTAAGGTTTTCTTTTGTGGTTTTACTGGAGCAGCTTCTGTATTTGCAAAGGTAATCCCGAGTATTTTCGCAACTCAGAAGTACGGCAGCGTGTGCCAATAAAACGAAGGTATTAAATCGTTTTCCGTTTCATATATTTCGTTTATTACGCATACATATAATTATTTATTATGTACAAAATGTCCGTATAATAGAAATTTCTATATAAAAGTAACAAAAAGCCACGAGAAAAAGACAGGCTGACGCACTTGCACTTTGAAGATTTTCTAAACGAAGAGGAGATCGAAGAAAGGTGGAAGAGGGCGAACACTGCATCGCGAACTAGGACAACTCTCGCGACCGGGACCCGACAGTGGACTAAGAAAGACTAAGAGTGGACTAAGAGTCTAGTGTGTCCGAGGAAGAAGGGGAGAAGAAATTCACCAGTGGTTCTGGGGAGCGGGGGCGCCGTGACCGGCTTGCGCGTGGGCGGCGAGATGGGCGGCGCGCGCGGCGGCGACCTCGGGGGTGTCCAGGATACCGCTGCCGTCATGGGCCAGCCTGATCTCGGCGGCCTTGTGGTTACCGCCTTGCCATGAGGGAGCACCGTTCCATTGGTTGTGAGCGGGAGCGTTCCATTGGTTCTGGGCACCACCGTTCCACTGACCGTCGTTCCATTGTCCGTCGTTCCACTGTCCGTCGTTCCACTGGTTGTGGTTAGCGGGAGCGGAGGACTTGGCGGCAGAGAGGGCGGCGAGATGAGCGGCGCGAGCCTGGGCTACCTCAGGGGTTTCGGCGACGGGGGCGGGAGCGGGGCCAGCGGCGTTCCAGGCAGGAGCGGCGGGAGCGGCGTTCCACTGATTGTGAGCGGGAGCGGCGTTCCACTGGTTGTGAGCGGGAGCGTTCCATTGCTGGGCGGGGGCACCGTTCCATCTGGGCTGCTCGGCGCGCTGCCAGTATTCCTCATTGTCCCATTGGGGGTTGTAAGAGCCGTCGTCGTGGGGGTTGGGGTTGTTCTGAGACGCTTGCTGGAGGGCAGAGAGGTGAGCGGCGCGCGCCTGGGCTACCTCAGGGGTGTCGAGGATGTTGCGACCGTCTTGAGACAGCGCGATGTTGGCCGGGGGGCCCACCCAGCCGGAGGCCTGGGCTCCACACGCGAGCGCTAAGCAAGATACGACCACCTGCAAACAAACCGAGTGATCAGTATAATTATTATGTAGGCTATTTATTATTCAAGTGTTTAATGCGTAAAATCCTCAGTACGATCCACGACTATTGTATTGTAGTCGACCTCGAGCTTTAGTAACTGAAACTCGTTTTGCCGTTCATTAACGATATAATATTCAAAAGTATTGCTGGCGCAGCGTCTAATTGCTCGTTGCGTACTAGTTCAGGGCAGCCTGATTACAAACATCTAGGGTTTGTCGTTGTATACATATTTTCGTAATTCTATTTCTCCGCGATAAGCCGCCCTCCTTTAGATCAGGTGCTGTCCCGCGAGCCGTTTATCTGCGTCGTATTAAATCACGACAATTGGACACAAACATAGATCGCCTCGGGAATAACTTTGGATTTATGATTGTTTCTGTCATTTATCTCCACTATAAATCTTTCATAGTCGCTGTAAATACCGCGATGGCAATTTGTTTTGGTGTTTTAAGCTAAATTTGTTAATCTAATTTAATCGCAGAGTATCTCTTCAACTCTTTTCACGATCTGATTAGACCTTTATTGGTTTTGACAGAATGTCACTATGAGATGCTGTAATCCTTATAATAATTACGTTGTGCATTTGTCAATCATCATGTAGTTTCTGAATGACTTCAAGATTGAGATTGCAAGACTGACGTTACGCAACATTACTATACTTGTTTTATCGAGACGATGATTCAAAGCTCTATATAAAATTGTGGTGCCTAATCTATGTTGTTGGATACAGTGGCTAATACTCAAATTCATGTTCATTGGATTTATAGGACACTATACAAATGTACCTGACTTTGAATGATTTGCATTTTATAAAACATCTAATGTTTGGATATGTAATAGAAATCAGCTTAATTAAAAAAGTTATAATAAAAATGCATCGATTAAGGATAACAAAAGTTTTAAAATCGTTTAAGTATCAAACATAATTTTATTGGTAAATTGCCGGTACTTGTGTTAGTCTAATTAAAAATGTATAAGTTATGTTATTTCTATGTTTCAGTATTAACTCTGAGTATCAAGTCTTAAAGTGTTCAAGTGCAAAATAATAACAGGCCGTATTGCGCCGCATTCCAATAAAACTAATTATCTAGAAGTAGCGATCACAAAAAAGCCCTTGATATACATAAGGATATCGATCAAATGGTAAGTAGCTATTGACTTTCAAACGCCGTCGAAGGTTTAGCCGTCGTTGCATCCGACCGGTATTCAGAGCGTAATAAAATTGATGAAAATTTAATGAGATGCGTGCACAAGTATGGAATTTGCTGCA
>DWPA01000144.1:0-32430 GCA_018251375.1 Calpodes ethlius
TACTATTGGCTACGATTTGAAGATATTGATATGATATTAAAAACCTGGAGCATGGTTTTTTATAATAATAGTAATCACAACCCATAACTATCCCACTGCTGGACTCAGATGGACTACACACAATCTCGAGAACATTATGGAGAACTCTCGAGTGTGCAGGATTCCTCACGGTGTTTTCCTTCACCGAATGGTTTTTTACCCCCATTACATTTGGCATTTATAAATTCCAAAAAAATGTAACTATTCGAAAGATAAACGTTGTTGGTCCAGTAGCTCATCAATATTGATGACACGCAATAAAAATAGTTCTTGAAATTCACTGTCAAAAACAATTTTTCATGTCATAAACCGTTGGCAGTCGTTCAAATTTGCTTTTCATTGATTAAAACGTTTAAAACAACATCAGAAATTCTTGAATTTCATCATATTTTTCTTGATCCTTCACTCTTTTTGTAGCCATTGCAACGTGAAAAATAAATTGCCACTTCTACATCCAGGTGGAAAGACCGCAAAGAATTTTATAGTTGTGTGCTGAGTCACCAGTACAATTTTAGATGTATAAGGTGTAATGCGAGTGAAATTGTTCCCGTACAGCTACCGCTCAGCGCACACAACCGTCGTCTTATTTCCCGACCGGCCGGGCGCGGGCGGCCCTATTGCCCGCTGAGATTTGACTTATTACATCGTCGGCACATTGCCAGAACATTGCTACATGATTATTACCTACAAAAGTTAGCTCATTCTTTTTCCAGATATATTCCAAGATTGGCCAGACCAAACATCCCAAAGGACCGGTTAAGACGTTTATCAAACGCAGGGAATTCAATGAAATTCCCAGTTATTTCGATTTTCGAATTCATGGCCCATGGGCGGAAGTTTATGATGCATTTTACGATGCCCTCTCGGTCAAACACGCGACTCCGACATTTATGATACTCACGCAGCGTTTATAACGCAAACTCAAGAAGGGTTATTGCATACAAGTAAACTTTCCCGGGATTACAAATTTTATGAAACAGTTTAAGGGGGAAATAACTTTTTCAGTTGTTATCGAACAAGAAATAATAAGGTTATGTCAAAACAAATAAAACGCAAATTAATCTTTATTATGATAATGACTTTTGAAGTTTATTAAATTGCGCAAGTCAGGTACACGTATTATCTATATATGAAGCAGTAAACATAATTTATAGACTTAGTTCAGAATAGCGTAATTGTGTTTTGTCATAATTACGTTAATTAGCGTTATTATGTTAATGTCACCAGAACGAAAACGTATCTAAATTCTTAACGGAATACGTCGTTATTTATATATTTTGAATAGAAAAAAACAGAACGTTATATTATACATATAAAAATTTAGTTAGTTAATAATCTATATATTTATATAGTAGGCTAACATTTGAAAAGCAGTGTAGAAAGCTACATTTTATATATTCAAGAAAATATAAGCACCACATTTTTTTCTAAAGTTGGGCTGAGGAGTTTCATTTGCTGTTTCTTCCACCCTCGTTAATAAGGTGTTTTTTTTAAACAGTGGTACATTCGAAATATATGAGGCTCATAATAGTTTTGTTCGATGCCTACGTGAAATAAAAACAGTTGAAATTAATATATATATATTAATTGTAATTCTCACAATTAGCCCTTTCATTTGATATGTCACACGTTACGATTTCCATATTTTTTAATGTGCCTCTCTAAGTGACCCTTATGCTCAAAATTTATTTTTTTACATTGCAGGTCTGTGTTTGGGTCAAGGAAGTTATATTTACACCTATGTGTACAAATTTTAACTTATTCGGACAAAATGTAGAAAGGTAAAACGTGACTTTTAATTCTCTTTATAAAATGTAGAGGGAAAGATTTAAAACATACCATTCAAGGTTCACTACTCAATATTATAATTCTGAAAACGATTAGTCCCAGAGGTTTCATTTAAAATAACATTTAGTAAAATCTGGTGCACGGCTGATAGATAGTACTTAGAACAGATGGAGTTGTCCCCGAGAGTGCCTTTTGCTCCACGCCGTTGAACAAGTGCCAATGAGCGCTTATCTTCTAGAAAATTTGTAAAAACAAAATGGAGACATTTATCCGTTACACATTTCGGCAGTTACGGTAAATTCGATTTATTTTTCGAATCGTTTATTGCTCCAAAATTACGGAACAACACTTCAAATACTGTACATTCTTAATGTTCTTTTTAGTAACAATAATTGGAACTAGATGGCGCTGTTCCAGTTTCTACATCACGCTAACGATGTTACTTCGGCGTTTGCTTAAGTACCGTGGTACAATGTTGTTATGTTGCAACGCGTCGGCTGTCTGAAAAGGCAGGTGACCACTTACCATCTATTTTTGATTGCAAGAGGATTAAATCCCCTTTTGCACTTAAATAATGAAATATATATATAAAATTTACGTATTTCAAACTAAGTTATGGCTAAAACTAAGTTATTACTGATAAGGTTGGTTATAAGGTATCGACGGTAATGACGACTACAAATATTAGTAATTAATAAATTATTTACTGTAGCTGTTTCGAATTGGTTGCTTGTTGTCATTGTCAGTTTAGAATTAATTTTGTTTAACAATGCCCAATCCTTTCCAGTGCCACATAATCGTAGGCAACTAAGTAATAGTTTATTTAAAGTTGAATCGGTGAAATTAAGATTCATTACTATTTGGTAAATTTCATACAATATTCATAATAGTCTTCCCAACTAATTGTAAAATTAAGTTATAGGAATATTTTGATAGGTTATTTAAGTATGTAATATATCACAACAATACCCAACACAAAAAATTTTCCTTTCGGTACCTTAATTGCTGCGAATATTTAATACCAAAATCTGCACAACTTACAAATACAAGTGAATAATTATGTACTTTTATGTATATTTTTATACTTAAAAGTTTCATCAAGCTATGTCTATAGTTTTATAAAACATTTAAGAGGAAGAAAATGGTTTCATAATATAATTGGTTGCAGTATTTTGTACCAAGAAAAAAATTCACTCTATTTCATCTCTCTTGCAACACTTGACTTCATCTCTCTGCGGACTGAAATGAAATTTTATCCCAGTTTTTTTTGTAAAAACTAATAAAAAAAAATATTGGACCACGCACAGTGAAGAGTTTTGTAGTCGAGATGAAAAATGTCATTCATTTTATCAACAGCAAAAATAACTCTACATTTCACATGAAATTTAAAATAACGTGTAGGTACTGAACCGGAAATATTTTAAACATTAAGATTTAAACTAAACATCGTTTAAAACATTTTCTATTTTTGTTGAACATTTTCCACTTTATACTCAAAACGAGTTCACTTCACTTGGAACATAAAAAAATTGTTTATTTACAACAAAATAATACGAGTCTACGAGATATTCAAAATTGACACATATTGAAGTATTTATTATAGCTAGTTACTCCTGAATCTGTTAATAGTAACCATTTTTTTATATAATAATGTTACTTTTCCACGTGTTCGATATTTCAAAAATAGTTCTAAACTATACACAGGTAAATTCAAAGAGAAATCAGAAGGAAGGTTGTGCTTTGATCTTACGCGAGTCGGGGCGCAGTAACATGGCTAGATTTATTAGTTCAATTACCCTGCCCTGCTCGGAGCTGCCGCGCTTACTTGAGCGACGCCAACAAGTCAATTTAGTCCAGGTTGTAAGCCCAATATACTTACATGTTCGGCAATTATTCCAATTTGTATTCCGTCAATTCCTTTTTGTGAAATAAAAACTACTTCATCGTGTTGATTAGGCGTATTTTATAGTTGCCAAATTTTTAATTTCTTTGCTTTTGAAACGTCTTTGTACTTTTACAAAAAATTAAACCAAAATACTAAATTAAAGTCATGTTTGTATTTCTAAAGTTAACTTGGAAGTACCTAATACTATAAGTTCCAGTAGAATTCGGAAAGCATCACGTTTAGATGTATTAGTTCAATTAACTAGCTCAATGGCTCACTGCAAGTTCCAGAGCAAACTCAAATAACGCCGAGAAAATAATTCTGATAAAGCGATACAGTCTTTTCAATTACCCTATTACTATAAATTTCCCAATGCTGGGCACGGAACTCTCTCCACTAAAACTCTTCACAGTTCTTATTAAGAATGTGAATATCGTATTTACGTACGGGAATTAAAGAAGAACGATGACTTCTTTAATATGTCGTTAATATTATTAAGTACAGACAATATTATACAAGATGGAATGAATTTAAATGAAGATGTAAAGTAAAAAATTGAACTAACCTATCTAACCTATCATTTCTAAAGCAACATTTTATGAAAACTCTCGTCATAGCTTACGTTAAATTAGGGTATTAATCTAATATAATTAAAGTTGACCACACTTATTATTTTAGCTCGAAAGAACCAAGACTTTAGTCCCGTATAGATCTATGGAAAGGAATACCTTACTTGGCTTATTAGATCCTACGAATATGGAGCACGCAGCTTGATTCATTACTTTAATTTCGTTATTGTACCTTGCTAAGAGAGTTTACTTGAGGAACACTAACAACTCAATTTTCTCTAGGTACCTCCTATTCATCAAAATTTTCTATTTCAGTTTAAATATAAGCTCACTTAATGTTATTAACGTTGGTGGTTGATGTCGTTTTTAGGCAATAGGATTTTTAGCTTCAGCTTTGTAAGTATAATTCTAGTATGAAATAATATGTAAGTAACAATAACGTACGTCTAATTTAAGATTATTCTCACGATAATAATTAATACCTAATACTGTTTGTTTTTTATTGAACCTTCTAAGCTATGCAGAGATTACGTATAGAAAGATATCGAAAACGGTTATGATTTTAACGTTGAACCTAACAAAAATAGTCGTCGAAGTTTCGACACGAATAAGAGAAGATTATTTATGTTCTTTGCTTTTGAAACGTCTTTGTACTTTTACAAAAAATTCACCCAAAATACTAAATTTATTTACACAATAACATAACATTTTTATTATACATTCCTTTCAATTCTCCTCAAAATACATAATTGCTTAAGAATTATCAAAACAATTAAGATTTTTCTTTGTGTATTGTTTGATACAATACACAAAGAAAGTATAATAATGACGATAAACACATAATTGTTATCACAAATCACATTAATACGATAATTATATAATTATGTTATACTTATAACATTAGGTACTTTTTATGAAAAACCCAGAATGAATTCATAAAATTACAGCCAAGGCTGACGCTGACCACGGTGGTTTGCGGAGCGAGAAGCGGAGCGGGCGGCGGCGACCGCAAACACCCCCTGTCGATACAACTTGGCCAACTTTCAAATTTGTGGGTTGGCACTTTCAGCGGCGATGTTGCCCATGCCCAGTAGGGCACTTTGTTCATCCTTTACAATATACCTTTATACTATATATCTATATAAAGGTGAATATGCACTTTTGCATTACGTATGGTGTAAAAAAGGCAAGTTACATGTGAAAAACACTTGCAGACAATCGCTCTTTTGACATTTGATATCTGTGTTACTTATGATTAAATGATTTAATTTTTTTTTTATGAACTACAATTTTAATAGGGTAATGGTAATAATACTTTTACTAATATAACAATCTTTAAGAGATTTCTATCGCTCTATATGAGATAGAAAGAGTATGATAATGTGACTGCACTACGACGAGTTAAGTAATCTGCCGGGGTCTTATATTAATAATAATATTATTCATCTCAACAGCAGTATTTCAATGAAAATCGATGACAAACAGGGAGGAGGGGGTCTAAACGTTTTTTTATTTACCTATTTAGACAAGTAATTCAAAATTTGGGTTTTTTTTGGAGGTGTTAGGGTTTAATTAATTAAAGAAAAACTTTTTTTTTAATAAGGTTTAGGTTAGATTTTTACAATGGTAAAAAAAAAAAAAAAAAAAAAAAACAATAAACAAACAGTGGTTGAAAAGTGGTATAGATTTCTCTTAGCCTGTTAATATATCTATAGATACGATCATACAAATGGGCATAGGATCTGGATATTGCAGCGTGATGATAATACGTCAAACCACCACGACCGGCCCCGATAGTCGGTCTGCCTGTCTGCCCCAAATTAATAGCATTGTATTACGTATCCTCCGTTTGGCCTCTGGAGGCTCTCGATCAAAGCTTAGCTTAAACCAACAGAATTCATTTGGATCAGTTTAAGAAAATTTATATTCTATGGCCCATAAATATTGGAAACATAAATTACTAAAAATATATGGAGCCGCTTTTAATATAGAGTGGATGGGTTTAAGAATGGGTATTAAAGAGCATAGGTTATCTACGTGACCTAAATTTTCAGGGTTCAGTAAGTTATTATTTGACATCTCAATTTCTAAGATAGTAAGTTAACCGAATTGAATACAGATAGTATACCTAATAACTATTCAAATATCGAACGATATATTTTTTTATTCACATGAAACATTCAGTCGTTAAGTTAATTTAGTCGTGTAGTTTAGCTTCAGATATAATCAAGTAAAAGTTAAAGAGAAAGATAAATAAAGTTAAAGATATATAGTACTTAAATCTGATGTTATGACATGTCTTAGGTGTAAAGTTAGGATCTCCTATGCTGCGAGTGCCATAAACATACACAAATAAAATATCACAAACTCTTAAGCCTATAAAGGACACATTTACCAGTTTGACGTGCATCGTACCCAAGAAACTTTTCTTGGTAGGCATAGTCGTTCAATACCAGTCTAGCTACAGGGTCCTAAGTTCTATTCTAGTAATACTCCACAATATTATCAATGCCATATTACATGACATGATTATATATATATATATTGTGTATGTGACTATGTACTCGTTTCTGCTTAAGATTTTATACTCCGTCTGAAAAATTATAGGTGCCGGGATACATATTATTTTATTTATAGGAGCACATCGTGGATCAATCGCTTTTCGGTACGTGGAGCATATTCGATGCGCAAACCAATATCTAAAGTGGAAAACTTTACACCTCCACTTACAAAATGACGACATTATAATTTAATGTTCCTAGTTCAAGATACTTATAACGATGCTAACAAGTTGGTATGATTTTGTACACTTGATGTCTGATATTAACAGAGCTGATGTTTATTAGGTAATTGGTTGGGAATTTCCCATTATTCAAATAGTTTTTTGAATAAAGCTACACGCCTACACCCTTGATAATGTTTGTGTGTACGTTTAATTTACAAGTTTAATAGTTTTGTTTGTATGAATGTATGTATTTTACAAATTTAATAGTTTTGTTTGTATGTTGAATTGTTGTGTGTTAAAAAGACACACACATTTGTGTTATTATTTTAAGCTATAACATAATAAGGCATTAATTAAATCAAGTAAAAGGAAAAAAATATAGTATCAGTAGTAATGTCCCCAAATAATGACTTTGAGTAAATGCTTTGCTACTAGGTCAATATATATATATATCTATATATATATATATAATATAGAATTACCTTAATATCCTTCTTGATTATGAATGTAAATCTATATTATAATAATCCGTAACAATATGTATATTACTTCGGACGGTATTTTTTGTTACCTCCGACGGGAGAGACTCGGTGAATGCTCATGTATAACGACACGGCCGCCCGTGTCTGTTATGTGGGACTCGCTAGTGCGCCTTATCCACTAACACCGCTTGTATGGGATACGTCCTAAGACCTTTCACCATGGATATGATAGCGATTCCGGTTGGAGAGCCAGAACGCAAATGACGGTAATTTACTTTGAAAATGCTTACTACAACATTCATTCTCTTTTCCACATAAAAGACAATTAAATAATTATAACATGCTACCGTTATTATCCGAAGTTCAGTATAATTTATCCATTCGGCTACGGGAAGCCTGGTATGTAAGACTCAAATCCACTAAAACCACACGGTGTCGACGCCTATCGCTTTGGTGCCGGGATAGTGTGCTACTCTCGCTCCACTGTCCCAGGGAAACCTCTACAATATCTGCGTTAAAGTTACGTGATCATGTTATTATGTAAATGTAGCAATGACATTAGGACATACTAATGTACCTATGGATGACTCGCTGAAACTATCATCCACGGGACAACCTCTCCTGCTCACGAAGGGACAAATATTTCTTTTTATATCTGAACGGGGCAAAACTGCCAAGAGTGGGGAAGGATGTTGTACATACCATCCATGAATAAGGCTATAACATCAAATCCCTCATTGGTGTTTGCTGGACTCTTTCCCAAATCATACTCAATTCGTAATCAAGAAACAAAATACGATGCCAATATGTATGTTCCCCTAAAGACGGAGTCAGATGCGGTAAATCTGATTAACTTATTCTGAATCCCCAGCATGGGAAATTAACGAAACACCGATTGCGTTTTCCCATAATACCTTTTCTTCCCGATCGCTTTAATCAGCATTAAGGTAAAGCTTTCCGACTTAGTATACGCTGTAAATAGTAATTTGTTAGTAACGAACGTGCTTATTTGGATACCTACCCACTTGTACTTATTGGGATAAAAACCTTGAAGTCAAATTTCGAATAATTATTCAATTGTTTAATTATAAGTTTCTAGATAAAATGTTAGGTAAGATTATCCCTAACTTCTTGTTTTAACTCGTATAAATCATGTTTTAAAAAATCGCAGCACCCACGCTTCGCAATGGTTATTTTTATAAATAACATTTATTTTTAGTTTTAGAAAACCTACATTTCCAGTAATGACTCGACAATCCATAAATCTTTCGTCCATCGATCGGATCCTTTGGCAATCTGACAAGCCTGCTTATATTATACCTACAATTATACCGACAATAAGCAGGCAGACTACGACAAAGAGTCACAAGGACAAGTGTCACATGTGATTGTAGATATTGTGTGATATTAGCGTTACAATCAATCACCGCGTGCCTGTGACATGTAGGTAATTACGACTTACGAGGGACCCTGCTACGGGACGGCTGTAGATTATTTTCTACCTAACTTTAATTCAGAATTATAATTAAATCTTGGCTTTGTTCTTTATACTACTTGTAAACATAATACAGTCCATAGATCGTGAATCTTCTTAATTACCGACAATGTTGTAATTAAGCGTCTAACAAGTTTTAATTAATAAGTTTAGAACGTTGCGTGAAAATATTATAAATATAACTTTTATTTATGTTGTCATATTTTATTAATGGGAAACTTTTGTAATCGCAAATAAAGTCGTACATTTATTATTAATTAAGCAATACTTATATGTATATGCCAAATATAAACAAAATCGAACTCTCGAAAACGACTTCGGTAGTTTCTTTGCTACTGATTAAAAAAAATTGATTACCTAACTCTAGATTAATGTTCTATTTACTTAATACTTGGCATAGGTATATGTATAATAACGAAGACAATATAAAATGTTTTATTATAGGAGAGAAATTGGTTAAAATAATACTTGACACTTAAGCACGGTCACTTTAAAGAATATACATATATTTGCATTGCATAAATTTCCATTCAACATATAAACTTAAATCTGAAATTTTGTGTATGTAGTGAGTAGTATAAGACTCTGAGGAAAATTAATGTAATTATTGTTACCAAATAGACGAACGAACAAACAGATGTACAGGAGTACTATAAGAAATCAATAGCTATAAGTACTCTCCGTTTGTCTGAAGAATTCAAATACAGGTCGTATTTTATTTTTACGCCAAGTAATTCCTTCAATCTATCTATCTGCCTGTAAAGGTCCACTGCTGGACATAGGACTCCCATAATTTGCGCCAATCAGTCCGGTCCTGAGCCTTCTGAATCCAGCGAACACCCGCTGTCTTCTTCAGGTCGTCAGTCCATATGATTGCAGTAATTCCTTATTAGTACTTATCAGTAGCCGCAATCCACGTTCGGTAAACACATGCATAATTTTCCAAACCGAACTACGGCAAAACCAAAAAGCTGCTTATACCGCGTCACATCCTAGAGCAGGTTGAATATGGACAAATGAGTGGTAATTTGCGCCGGTTCGTATCGGTCGTTTCGGAGCAAATGTGAATATCAAATGAGTATTTAAGCCACCCATTTGGATCACTCACGGCCGATGCCAATCATTTCCAAATGGATGCTTGCGGTCTTCGCTCCACTGCTGTTAATTACCATATCTCTCTGCTGGGAAATTGTGTAGCTCATTTTTGTGTTTATGAATACAATTGAGGCCGGTAATACGTTAAGTATTGACTTTTTAATTTGTTTCTCAGACGGTTGTGATCAGATTTCTATGACTAAGCAAACTTGGTTCGCTGAAAACAAAATAGAGGGCGGATTTTCTGAATGTCAATCTATTCAGAGTAACATCGATAGATGGGCCATCTTGATTAATTTACTAATAGTCTCACGAATGTATAAAGATATACGATTATTTAAGTCAATTCATATTTAAAAAAACACGCCTATATATTGCAAAATATTGAGTAACTGTGCTATTAACCATTGACAAGTCCATCGTCTGGGCCACGCCTGGGTGTATATCATATCATACTTGAGAAAACATACATTGTCATAGGAACTAAAGCAGTATTTATAATTTTCAATTTTGTAGGATAAGAGGGATTAGTTTTAATTCAGCTTGTAAGAATTGATTAATATAAGAAACTTACAAATATTCCAAGTTAAATAAAAGCTTTTAAAATAATACAAAATATATTCTTGACTTCTTATGCAATAAGCAAAAAGTGAATATTGTAATTCCATCGTAATAAAAGCGAGTGCACAAATAGAAATTCGCATTGTGTTATCGCTTTTAAAAATATTTTATTATTAATAATGAATTGAAACCATTTTTATTCATTTAAAAGTCTTTAAAATTTAAATCATTTCACGTCTAGCACAAATTATTTTCTGATTCTTTGAAAAATACCGCTCAATATGAGGTACGTAACAAAGAAAATATGTTTTACGAGCTAGGTAAGCAAAAACTTTCTTTGACTCAAACATTCATCGATGAATTACATAGAGACAATGACTGTCGAAATAAAACCGAAGAAAATGTTCATCTTCCATTAGCGAAAAAGGGAGAAGATTTCTATAGCAAAAGTTTGTCGTGGCAAGTTTGTGTAATGTCTTCATCTTGTGCGGATTGAATACATTGGAGGCAAGCCGGAACTAAAGGGTCTTATTGTTATTCACCCCTCTCACTGTGACATACAACTTACCGACATGCCTAAACAAAGCGGATTGATTACTTTTACTTTAGAAAATGGCCAGAACATAATTTTAAGGATAATTTACTTGAGCATAGATAGGTAAAACTACTCACTGTGATTGTAGAATATGGTAGGATGAATTATCAGCAATAAAAAGAATAAATAAATGGTTTGATTGATAAAATTACAATGAAGAACATCTATACTAATATTATAAATGCTAAAGTGTGTTTGTTTGTTTGTCCTTCTATGGTGTGATTTTTTTTTTCGGCTATAGTAAAAAAGATGACGAATACTATACGATAATTTTTACCGCAAAAGGATATCTCATTTTTGTGGAAAGATTTATTAAGATATGTATATTTCAGCCAAATGAAAGGAAGTGTTTAACAACAAAGCGTTGCCTGGCAATCATTGATAGAAAGAAATTGACAACCTTTTTATTGCTGTTCTTTTCACACACGCAAGCGGAGCCGTGGGCACCACCTACACATCTAGTTACGTTATAAAGCAATGAACTGTATTTATTATTCCTTTTTATTCAACTCTTAGGTTTTTTAGCATTTTCCCCTTTATATCTGCTAACAATTATTCGTAAACATGTTTCATTGTGAGTACCTGCTTGAGACATTTCTTTATAACAAGACGAACAATAGGTAATTTTAACCTGTAGATGCTACTCGTATCAATAAAAATAATTGATGCTTCAAACGGAACGATAATAAAAGACGAAAATATTTTTCTCACGACAAATAATAGCGAGATATCGAAGATGCTACGAAATATATGTCATCTAAGATTTGTAGCCGAGAAATTGTTTCTGTCTTCAGAGTTTCCGCAATACATTTTCGTGGTAATATTAAATTTTACGTATGGCTGATCAGAATCACGCAATACCCTTAAAATGAGAAAGGGGGTGGCATGATTCATTACCTATCGTATACCATAATATTCTGCGACCCCACAAACTTAGAAATATTAATTATAAAGTAATTATTGTAATCCTCCTAATGGCATTATCTTTATTATTTAAATGAACACAGGTATGTTTTAAATTTTCAGTAACAATGAATCCTCTTCGGTGTATATTTGTAGTTTCAAAATTAGAGGTAGGAAGTAGCGAACTGTGTACATTCAATTTAAAGAATCGTGTTCAGTCTTTTATATCGAATAAACTGAAAAGGCAACCAAAGATATAGACAAGCTGTAAACTTGATTGCAGAATTGAAAGAAAGAACAAACAGGGAAAGGAAAATCAAAAGAAGAGAAGATGTTTACACTTTTATTTATGTACTTAGCTCCAAGGAATGTTACTAGTATATTTTCGTAACAATATATATCTACTTAAAGTACGGCAATCGTTATAGTTGAGTGAGCAATAAATTTATTCTACGTATTTTATTGTGTATAGACAAATAATTGCTTTCTTTTCGCGGGGTAGCAAATGAATCATTTTAAAATATTGATAAATTATACTTGAGCAATGAAAAAGTCTTAATAAATAGTTAACTGCGTAAATGTGTTTTAAGCCCGTCTACTGTGTAAAGGGTAGTGAGTTTATTACCCGGCGAGGAAGAGATTGAAATTATGGTTTGAATATCTGTTCTCAATATAGATGTATGTGTTCATGTCTATATTTTTTTTATGGCATCCACGACGCGGGTAATGATAGTGTTTTTTTCGATATTAAAGTCGATTCTATTTTTTTTTTTATATTTTTTATATCGCTGCGTATTCTGTAATAACTATATATGTATTTCTCACAAAAAAACATATAGAGTTTATAGAGTAATAGAGCGAATTATAGAGTAAGTGAATAATTTTAGAGAATTAAATATATTATTTAAAGAATCTAAGAACGAACTAAAGATATTAATTATTTTCACTGAAAAAGAGATAGCAAATGCGATCCACGTTGCAGCGTGACATTTTTGATAAATAAAGACAAATTGTTCTCGAACAGTCGTGAGTAAGACGGCTAATTATAAATTATTCCTCGTATTTCTCATACGTTTGTGCCTTACACTTACATCACAATGTAAAAATTCTAAATATTGTTCCGACACAAACTTATGTGTACCACGTCATCGTATCAAATTACTTGAATCATACCAAAAATATCCGATCACTTTATTAAGTACTTAGTAAGAACAATATATCACTTGAGATAAAAATGGAATTCTGTAGCGTTTTCTTTCAGGAACTTTCTTCTACGTTCACATATCAGCCAAGGAAGTTCTAATCTCGGCGTCGAGACAAAGCTGGGGCGAGATACGCTCGCCAAATGCAAAGCTTTATTTAGTTTAAGGCGCCATTACACGGGTCATATACACTGTCAAAGTTGGAGCGCGGGGCGTCACGGCGCCAACTCCCGGATTTCTCTCCACTTCTGCTTTATACAATTGAACGGAATCCCTTTTTCGATTTTATGTCGTGATTTCAATCCGGTATCAAGGAACGAGTTAAGAGATTGTCTTTTATTTTATTGCTTTTATTATTTCGTTCACTTTACTGTATTATATTTTACTTAATCCTTATACAATTGCATAAATTTAATTTATGTAAGTAAAATATTAAATTATTTTGTTTGTTTAGGTGACTGTATATGTATATATATTAAAGGTACATTGAATAAATGCTTAATAAAATAAATTACTTATTCTTAATCCGTATAGGCCAAATACGATTCGATCTATCCATTCGAAAAAAAAATATACTGAAGTTCAAAGTAATTTGAGAAGTAATTTACAATTATTTTTCAGAATGACGTATCTACTACAAAGTCGGTAATATAAATTTTGAACGTTGGTTTTTCAAGACGACGAAACCTACTTTTCAATTCCACACACACCTCTTATTTTCAAAGCTATTTCATGTTAAAAAATAATCATAAATTGCTTCAGTGTAAAAAAATATAAAGAGGATCCAAAGGTTCTTCGAAGTAATCAAAGTTTAAGGTTTTATTAGTTTTAAAGTTATGCCAGGGTGGTCATTGGCCCTAAGAGTCTAAGGGCCCTAAGAGCTTTCCGCCCACCGATCCTGCAAGATATCTATAAAATTATACTAATCTATACAATCCTACTTTAAGTCTTAAATTCAAGCAATACGGTCGACGTTGTACACATTTTATTGATGTAGAAAATATATATTTAGAAACACTTTTCAACCTAATAAAAATAAACAATAATAGTTAACTAGGAATAATTTTAAGGAGACTGCACCGCCTTCAAAGCGCAGGAACAAAGATAGCGCAAACGGATTAATACATGTAAGGCGTATATATGTAGTATGTTCATTTATTACATTACTTTACTGAATATGCTGTTTTATTTAAATGTGTGAAGTGGGTGTATATATTGTACTAAACTCGTGTTAAAGAAGAGCTACGTACATATAAGCTTAATCTTATGCAATTAAAATTATTACATTAAACATTATAGCTTCCACTTTTCATTGTTGCCTTCTATTATAAAATGGCAATAATCTTATGCTTTTAGCATAATAAATTAAACACGCCGTGGCCCTTTGCAGCACATTTGTACCTCCGGGGGTATGACGAAAGGGAAGCTAGTATTGTTGTATGTGAAGGAGCTCTGGCACTAATTCTGTTGACAATGCAATTTTATAATAAGCATGGCCTAATACTACACTCGTGGTTGCCTTCCAACAAAGGTACTACTTAGGAATGACCAGTATAGATACTACACTATTTGATTTGTATTTATTTAATGAACAGCAACATAATAAATATTACTTCTAGAACATTTTTTACAGTCACGCGATGTATTTCACTCAATGTCATTATATTAATAGGTGTAGACAGCATTCGAGTAGCGAGTTCTATATAATTAAAAATAAATTATGTTAACTTTTAAAATAGATTCTCAAATATCATTTTATTAAATTGGTAATACGAAAAATAAAAAAGAAAATTTACATAAATGTAAAGTAAATAATAAAAATCTAAATATAAAAGCTTATTTTATTTTTTTATTATTTAATTGTACTTTAATAAATGAGAAGGTAATAAATACGTGTTGAAAATCACCAGTTAATGTTACATTTTAAAATGAGCGGTCGAGTGGACGTTATGATAAAGGCGCAAGTGAATGACCAACTCTGCATCAGTGTACCACTGCTAGCCGAATGAATAAATGATGTTGAATTTTGAGTTTGAATGTGACGTATTGTTTAGTTGACTGATTGATTACTCGCCGTAGGCAGGATTGAATCAGATCGACCACAAATTGTAAATTCACATTAGATGTCCATAGCTTTCAATACGAAACAGAATATACCAGAGTTTAGGTTAAACATTACCGATCCGATTGTGTAAAATACATTCAAATATTAGCTTGTGGTGACACACAGTTTGTGGATGAAAAGACTTAAAATAAATACGTACATATCAAAACTATGATAATATCTTTATGATTAATTTATAAAAAAAAGGAAAAGTATAATAACAAATGTTTCAATATATAGTTTCCTTTGCTGGACTTGGTTTACAAAGTAATATTCAGGACCAATAATCATGACAATTCGCGGAACAGTAATGTTAAAGTGTAATCAAAGTTAAGCAATCAGCACAACTATTTAATCTCTCGGGTAACAATGGAGATCAGAACCTTCGAGGGTCACATAAAATGCCCTTATTTTATGTGCAATAATAACAAAATTGAGTACCATATCAATACATGATCCCTATGTTATTTGGTAGTCAACTGAGGGCAGTTTATCACAATAGTATCACAGTAATGATGAAAGTAACAATGTTCAACTTAATCGAGTTAATACTATATGAATGGAATACGGCTAGTTGCAATATTTCGCGGTAAACGAGTCACACGTCGGGCAATCTAAATTAAAAAGCTGTGGTTATTTTTAGTTACGAATGCGGAGACGCCACAATACAAATTAATTAAATGATAGCAATGGGAATTATAGTAGACAAATGATCTACATTTTACTCTGTATCCAGTATATTGAAATTTAGTAAAGCTCAGCAGCGATCTGAGTGGCGAAAATTAGGGGAAGCCTATGTCCAGCAGTGGGCCTTCAATAGCTGATCGATAGAGAACTAGATAGTGAATTAGATGTAAAAGTATACATTACAATTTTATGTGCCTTTAATATATTAATGTCATGTTATGCAATGATAAAACCTGAATACATAAAAAGTATAACTGGTGATAGTAACTCACAATTTAAATTAGTCAGTTGCAGAAAAATGTTCGTTTATTATTACAAAATAGAGGCTTTAACGAATAATAGTCTTATTTTAATGACGTTGCATATAACAATTTTAGGTGATTATTTTTCAATCAAAAAGTCAATGCATATAATGATTCATTAAAATTATTTAAAATAGTATAATGCTTCATTAACATAAATATAAAGGTTAATAAATATTAGGATAATGGATATCCTAATAAATATTAGGATTTAAAGTACCGTTCAATATTTAAAATTCGTTGATATAACTGGTCGGATAAAAAATCTCCGGATATTTTAAAATAATTATATTTTCGCAGACTAATACATAAAAGTGAGTATGAAATAAAGTTTTTTAATTGTCATTATAACGGTCTTTTGCAGAAGAAACGTTTTAATCCTCTTGAAAGGTAGTACTTAATTAATAAAACATTTGTAAACTGTGCTTAATTGAATTGGTAGTTAAAGCCCGAAGCGGGGAAAGGGCGGTTTTAATAATTATTTTTAGTGATGTGTAGATATATAATAACATTAACTTAGTGTATCATTCATTAACTTGCATAACATAGGAAGATCATCTTTACAACTCATAATTGTCCCACTACTGGGCTCGGGTCTCCTCTCATGAGGTGAGGGGTATAGACAATAGTTCGCAACGCTGGCCAAGTGCGAATTGGTAGACTTCACACACCTTTAAGAATATTATGGTGAACTCACAGGTTTGCAGGTTTCCTCACGTTGTTTTCCTTCGCCGAAGCAAGTGATAATTAACTTGTAATACGTACATAACTTTTTGAACTGGGCACTAGGCTATCAGATAAGATAAAAAATAATAAATACAACACTTCTATTTATAAAGTAAATAATTAATGCCGTTGTTATTACACAACCAGGAGATAATGCTTTTAGCATTAAGTCTGCTTTTGTTTTTATGCAGTTTGAATAGTGCGAAAGCTTTAACATATGACATAAGAATAAAGCTATAGTCACTGATAAGAAATGAAATAATTGGAAAGCTTTAAAATTGCCTTCTAATAACGATAGGATAGTTAGTAAGCAGGTATATGATATTTTCGAATATCACTATTGAACCAAAAATTAGAAAAATAAATGATTCATCAGACAAGATAGGTACCGTGTCTGTTCTTAAGTACCTTATGTTATTTACTTAGGTAAGTACATATTGAATAATCCATGTTTACTATTTCTACATCGGGCCGTAATGTTATGCCATAGGTACTTCATTCTTTTCAACGTTAATTCATGCTTTTTAATTGATTTAGAACTTCTTATTGAAACAGCCGTTTTTTTTAAATTTAAATAACTAGTGTAGATGTTTTAACTGTCCAATACCGACGATAAGAGATCATATAAAATAACTATAAATAATACAGTTAAATATCTTTTGAAATTAGTTATCTAGGTAGGGTTCGTTATCATTTTTAATCTGTGCTAAATGTAGATTTTTAAAATGAAGATCGGTCCCGAGTCAACCTGCCAGTTTATGCACTAAAATCTATATACTTATATCTGAATATATTTTTGTACCCTTCTTAATAATAATGCATGCATATAAGAGTCTTAGATTTTGTAAAGATAACATTTACATGGATAAGAAGTGAATAAAGCTAAATTAAATAAAAAAACGTTTTACAACTACTATGAGAACGTTTTTTTATACTGTCAATGTGAAGTACACGTTAATACTATGAATTACAGTCTAATTTGGAGCGCTGAATTCGTTTCTAGAATTTTAATAATAAAGAAATTAAAGAACTGGATAGCGTTGTTTAGTTAGTATCTTTGGTTTAGTAATTAGATAATTTATTAAAAAAACTTTTCATTTCGATGATAAAGGTTTCCCACGTTTTACGCAGAAAGAGTAATTGGTCCTTAGAAATAAATGAAACAGCAACAAAAACGTAAAACTAACCCGACAGCGTCTTAAGTTTTGGCCGGATCGGGAGTTGGCAGAAGTCGGGTAGCCTCAGATAACGTCACCATAACAGATTATCTCTTGGCACCAAGTTTAGTCCGGCCGACATCGAAGCATCCCAAACGCATTTTCTTGTAAATAATATTATTAGATACTATACAGTTATCATATTTTGTTTTACCAGTAAATAAAATTGAAGTTTTTCCCCGAACTAGGTCGGTTATAGGTCGATAGTGAATTGGAATTAAATTTATGTAATATCATAATACGACTGATAGAAATGAAGTCCGTCTCAAGTTTTTTGTTCTGATTTGATTACGAAACCTTTGGATGAATATTTCTGAATTTTCAGTATTCATAACATTTTAAGATAGTCGTGTCATATTTTGTATACCCTCTACACCACCCAGTGACCATTTAACATCATGTACCACCTTATTTGAGGCATGAAAAGATTTTAGCCTGACCTTTACAAAACTTAGCCTAAATAATAATCGTTCTTGTATTTCACCAGCAATTGTCACAATGTGTCTAGCCGATTCTCTTCACGTTACAGTATTATTGATTGTTAAATGATAACAAATGAAATCCATTACAAGATCTGTATAACCATTTAAGTTAAAGCATGTACGTGAGCTTCGTTTTAAGTGTTTGTCTCTAGCAATAACTAGTGTATCTAGTGTAAAGTTACACCTTATTAAAATTATTAAGTATATTTAAATAAAATATGTCGTTAATTAATGAACTATAAATAACATAATACACCAAGAGACAGATTAATCTTCAAGACAAATATTTACTGAGATGTTGTAACATTGTGTATTCACTCTCGGCAACAGAAAAACAAAGTAATTCCGATTTAGCCCACCGTCGGAAATTCGCCGAGCACACATAACATTATGACGTGTAGGAAAACACGGATGTTTATTTCATAACATGTTTACTCTTTGCTTCACTTTAATAAATGTATTCTTATGTACAGATTGAAAGCGAGGCTTATAGCTTAAACATTTACAAAGCAAATTAATCCGTTCATTATCGAGAACTCCATATTTCTGTGTACTTATTCAAATGGTTGAAATCGGCTTCATTCATCTTTACTTGTCTTATTTTATCTCTATCCTCTCTTCTTTCGTGGACGACAAAGAATCGGTGGTATATTTAGTGGTGTTGGAGTCCATAGGCAATGTTTATTTCGGCTCGATTGTCGGCTATTTACGTATAAAAAGACATTTGTTGTCCCCTACAATTTCCTCATATTTGAGGTCGCTGGATTTTGTCATACAGCTTTACATGATACTCGTGCCCTGTGAAAGATTTTTGTACCTCCTTTGGAACTTATTCTCTTTATTTCCTCCAAAATAAACAATGAAATCTTTTAGCATGTTTCTGCTATAGTTCTCGTAGAGTCTCTTCTTCTCTCTTGGACGCAAATGAGTCGATAATGGCTTTTGTTTTATCAATGACCCTGAACTGTAGGTGGTAAAGACAGATTTTGAAGGAAAAAATAATTTAGAATTACCTTATCTTATATCTTTGAATACTAATATTGTAATTTATTCGTAATAAAGAAGGGTTACTAAAAGATGTGACATGTATTATTACGTACATTAAAATCTCACGTCAAGGATCACTTTAAAGTTTTTTGACGCGACACCCTAACTATAACTGGAAAATATACAGACTCGTGCACACAAGCCAAATTTCAGTTCCCCATTATATACTTGTAGTTCTTTTAGGAAACTTGGGGTTCACACCAGAGCGACGCGCGGCGCCACTTCGCCATCCACTCATTGCACTTAATGGCGACACTACAGTCATGGACTACTGTGACTAACAAGTACCTTCATGGTTAGTTTTGCTATAGTCGCCAAATTTTCGGCATTTGCGCTTTGCTGCAGGATTTGAAAATTTAATTCTACAGCTATGAATGTACTCTCAATCAAGTACATACTTACTTTCAGTCCAGTAATCAATTTACGGCTCGTTCTAACAAACGGTATTCGGTTTTGGTATTAAGTACAATTCGTTAAAGACAAGTATTAAAATTTTAGTCAGATATTATTGTATTTACGTAGTAACAGCTGGTATTTATGATAGACATAATCATCATCGGAATTTATTTAAAAAATTAAGTCGTATCGGCTTAAATTACCGTCCGGAAAAATAACGAACTATCAACGTGGGAATGAGCCCTTTTATGTTAATTTTTAGACTCAGTAAAAACAGGCAAAACCATAATAATGATAAAGCGACGATTTAACAAGTAAGATTGGTAATAACCTTGCAATATTAGATTAATAAAACCGTAACGTTGCGACTGCCTGCAATTATTTAATTTTAAGCAAGGTAATCGCTTATATATTTAAGTAGTAGTAGGTATATGACCTGAGATCATCTTTTTTTTTACATCACAAAAAGAAATAAATTCATACTGTATAATATTTAGTTTTCTATATTATTTTATTACTCTGCTCATTTCATATAGTATGTTATAAAATAGTATAAATCAAATAAGAAATATATTAATAAAACATATCTACTTCGTCAAATGATTGTATTACATTTATAATTTATATGAAACATCTGTAGGTGTACCAAATGAAGATGTTATTGACAAGTTTCCTTCATAGCCGATTCACACACCTTAGTTACTTAGTATAATCAAGGTTACTTAGAGTTCCGTTGAGGTTTAATCTAACTTTAGCAATCATCACGCCTATCCAATTTGCGCAGTAACAATGTAACAGGCAACTATAATTTGAAATGGTCCAGTACAATGATGAAAGTATTTCTCTTAGCGCTGTGGTATAACCAATAACAATACAAGTTCAAAATAATAAAAAAATGCAATAACGCAAATGGAATCATTTAAAAAAATATTACACAAATTGTTATGCGATTTTTACCAATATAATCTAAATATGTAGATTCAATAATTGTATCGCTTTTTAAAATCATGTACGCATGTAATAATCCACTTATTTATTGTAGACAAGGATTGCGCAGAAAAAGTACAGAGAGGTAAATTTTATGTATAACATTAGTACAAATACATTAAATATTGAAAAAATAATATTAAAAAATGTAAAATTCAAATTCTCAACAAGTTCAACAAGTGGAATTTCGAGTATAGAGCGAGCTTCTAATGTAGAGTAATTAATGTGGAAGTTAATTGAAAAAAGAAAACTTGAAATTTTCACAAAATTATTGATAAAGATAGTTAAAGTTGATTCGGGAGCGATTATTATTCGTTTATGTTGTTTTTCTAGAACCAATTATAAGGGTAGACCACTCATAATAGCCTACGAAAGGCTAAGTAAACGACCATAATTTAGTTAAAATACAATGGATCTTAATTTAGACTACCTAGTTATTATTATGAAAGTACGTAATAAATTAACAAGTTGATGAAATTTGATTGATGAAATTTTTACATGTCTAAGCGATGAAACAAGACCTGGATCATGGATAATTTTCAGTATAAGTAAAATGACATAAAAGTAACAAAGAATAATCACGTTGGCACTCGTCATGTAAAATGCACACGAAATCCATTCGTTGAAAACTGAATGACGTGATGCAATCTGCCATAAAAATGTAATATGTATTATATAGATGCGAGTACCTTACTTTACAGAATTGTTTCATTTTAGTGTTAAATTTGTCGCGATTTATTAATATTGAATTTATTATTGCGTCTGGCAAAATATCTGTTTGTGGTGTAAGAGGCTTTATCACTCCTTGAGTTCCAACCAACCTCTTTGCTCGTGGTGCATGTTACTGAATAACGGACGAGGGAATGGTGAATGACCCCTACTGTTACCCTACCTCATAGTATAATTCCCACGGGATCCAGGATGGTAACTTTATTTGAAATTTTATATTTCGAATACGATATACCACAAAATGTTTTAAGTTTTTTTAAGCCGTACCTTTTCGGCCTTGAATGTACTTGTATTATTGAAGTCGACGGCTTGATATCGTGTAGCTTCGTCTGCTTGTTTATAAATACCGTTTGGACCTGAATTAGCAACAGCTATTGTATTGTGACAGTCACAAGCTCTATTCTCTTCGTCTGTAAAGCACAAAGTTGTGTTTTATCTAACATGGTGGAGTTTATTTACAAAAATAAAGGACATTTGAGGAAGTTTAATCAGTAATAATGTAGCTAGATACATTTATTTTCTATCATGAAATCTATTATCTAATATAGACTGTAAAAATAATTTTAACTTAAACATAGAAATGCCAGAAAATAAGCAATTTCTTTTAATACGAGGCCTAAGGCTGTCTGGAAATAAA
Source organism: Calpodes ethlius (assembly GCA_018251375.1). Lineage (NCBI taxonomy): Eukaryota > Metazoa > Arthropoda > Insecta > Lepidoptera > Hesperiidae > Calpodes > Calpodes ethlius. The sequence continues at coordinate 22,654 of DWPA01000144.1, forward strand.
TGCTATCGCAATAATAAGATCGCCTTTCGTATACTGTAGGTGTATAAAGGTGAGGTAAGCAATTGATAGCCTAGTGGTTCGAACATTGGTTCCCCGAACGTGGGGGCATGAGTTCGAATCATGCACGCACCTCTAATTTTCAAAAAAAAATATGTGCATATTACTAGGTAATTATCACTTGCTTCGGTGAAGGAAAACATCGTGAGGAAACCTGCACACTTGAGAGTTCATCATAATGTTTTCGATGGTGTGTAAAGTCTGCCAATCCGCACTTGGCCAGCGTGGTGGACTATGGCTTATACCCCTCATCTTGTGAGGGTACCCGAGTCCAGCAGCGGGCCAATTATGGGTCTTTTAAACGGTATATTTGTATTTTGTACCTACCTATACACAAATAAATACTATTTACCTACAACTGTATTTCTATTTGAATGTCATCGGTATTGAAGTTTAATTTATATAGTAGGTATATTTCTATTTTACCTGTCCATAATACCGTCATAGATATTGTAATTTACTCACGTCGGAAAGCGTGAAAATTGTTAGAGTATACAGTTTTAATTTCCGGCGGTCTCGGCACTTCCGCTATGAAAAAGTGTTAATTGAATGTGTGTACGTTGCGGAGATAGAAACGGATCTAAACTGACGTTGTCGCGTTCATAAAATATCACGGGAAAACAATACGAAAGATATAGCTATATGACAGTAGTTTAGAGGTACCTCTAGTCGTAATAAGATAGGGGCCTCCTGATTATATTTAGGCACTTTCTATGAACCAATATTACAAGGCCATTCAGAAAGGTTTGTGAAAAAAAATATATAAAGAATGCTGACGAGTTATCATTTAAATTTGTAAATCAGTTATTATAAAGTAAAAACATATTTATTCCAATTTTAAATTTCCCTGTATATAACATGATAGATATACGAATTTGCTATTAGAACCTTTTTTGCAACGAATTTTAACGACTTCAAATCCAGCTTAGAACCTGATGAATCGTTTACTCGATTTCAATTAGCTTTTATATAGAAGACGCCTTTTAAAGGAACTGTGTACCGCTGGTATAACGGATTTTAATTCGGTCGTTTAAATTTGAAAGATGAAGAAAGAACTGGTCGAACTTTGACTACTGTTACGAAAAAAACATGCTCTAATAAAAAAAAATATTCAAGAAAATCTACGAATCATATACAAGGAGATTCAGCATAATCTGCAGATTGTAGACCTTTGCGTAAGGAGGATTGTTTCGTACTAACTTCCCCACAACCTCACCAATGCTCGGAAATATTGACGATATCACAAGTGATAAATTGTGCATTTATCAATATGATACTGATATAAACATCAGTAAATAGTATTGTAGATGTTTGTTACTTTATAAATGTCCATTGTATGAATAAGGCAAGTTTAATATTTTATCTTATATTACGACTTGTTCTTGATGGCACGTCCACTAGTGATTGCAGAAATATTTTTTAAGGATAGTTGTCTGATAGTTACTGATAAGTACTCGATATAGACAACTTATTATTATTATATTTTTTATCTGTAGAAAATAAATTACCTATTTAAAGTTAAAACTAATTAGTATGTCATCTTTCTGTTTACGTTTTGCGTATTTATCCTTACACTTTATTTGACTTTTCTAACTTACTTAACTTTACTTTACTTAATCTTTCTTCGACCTTACCAAATTACAAAGAAAATTATTTTATTGCTCAGTTATATTACATTCATTCTGTACACCTTGGAGCTTGATTATTAGAGAATGTTATTTAGTATTCAATTCACTAATTGTATCTGTTAAGATTAAACAATAAAATAAAAAGAGACTGACTGACATATCATCGCTCAACTCAAACTCTGAGCTTTTTACCAGGTTCTGATATTTATCACACAGGTGACACAAGAGTTTTTTATAATGCAGACAAGTAGTTTTAAACCCGCATTTTACGAATTTACCATGAGATAGGAAATAAACAGGATTTATATTTACATTTATGAGTGGCTTTTCGTTACTATATCTATTACAGATTTTTTTATATTCCCGCGTGATAGGAATTTACTAGATTTGGTTTTTGCTTTTAGTTTGCTTTATTCAAACGAGCTTTCATGCAGTTAATGATAAATAGGAATGTGCAAAAAATTGAAGCTGGTATGGAATACCAAACCGCGACCAAAACTTTATACAGGAGTATTGTGAGATAACTTAAGCCATCTGTACTGTACAGTAGATGTCTGTGAATTTGAACAGTCGTCTGTCACCTGACGACAGTCGTAGAGACCGTATGGACACAGCGTGCTGATGTGATCTATAGTGGAGATGATAACTGATAAAAGAAGTATGCCTAAGTTTTTACAACATTTACAATCCCGTACCTACCAACAATGACCCAGAGAAGGTAACACGCATAAATCAAACGCGTCAGTCGCACACAAGGCCCTTCGAGACCTTATATTATAACACCTAAAGTACGTGTCATATCCTTAACTAACCTATTTCTATATATTTTTACATTACTGAACCCCCATTCAAGGCATCCGATTTGCACTTAACCGGTTTAATTTATTTCATATTTGTCAATAGCGTTACCGTCACTTTAATTCAATCACCTCAAGCGTGTATTAAGTACGGATAGCAAAACTTTAATATCAGAGGGTGTGGACAAACCGCTTTTCTATTCACGCTCATACTCCAACAATATATGACAAGTTATTTATGCACCAAATGTCATTTCCTTACATTTTCTGAGTGTGAGCATGAATAGAAAAGCGTCTTGCCTAGGAGGGCTGATTATATATGATTATTTGAAAATAGAATGTAACATTTTTCCTTCTGAAATAAATGATAAGTAGCCAGTTTCCTTAGCGGAAACTTATTTCTGAAGTGCAAATGACCCAAGAGTATTCCATTTTGACCATTGTAACAATAAACTTGAAGTTACATTTGCGCTAGTGTCTCATATTTAATGCTAATTTTCCAGAAACTATTTTCACCGCGTATTCCCCGCGCTCTGACATCTTTGTACCGTCATATCCGAGACAGTATCCATTATTTAGAAATTTTATCTTTATTTATACTCTGGAAAAAATATATCTGTGAAAGCGGAGAAACTGACGTATTTCTGTGATGTTGTCTCGGGTTGAAACATATTTTTTTGGTTATTTTTAAGTCAGATTTAATCCCTCCGGTTTTTATGTACGATGACAGGGTCCTTGTTAGTCTGATTAAATAAAGTTCAAAAAGATAAATCAATCGTAATGTTTTATCGACAAAATATTACCAAAAAGCATTTTCTCCTTACCCGTAAAGTGCTCATTTTATTAACTATTGACAAATATTAATCAACAAGAAAATTACACACGGCAAAGGACATTAAGAATGATGATGATGATTCTGCATGATTTTGCAGCCCTATTGAAAGTTTATCACGAGTGTCCATGGATGTCAGGGGACGGTGGAACTGTAAGCTCGTTTGCTATCCTTATCACATCACATAATAAATTAGATTTAAAAATAAATAGTTCAACGTCAAACGACGTATGAGATCTAATCAAAGAAATCTCATAGTAAAATATGTACCTACGGATTTAGTAATGATAGTGCTAAATAACCGAGTCGTAAAATATATTATAGGCATATGTACAGTTTAGGGTTTAGATTTCTTAATGTTCTATTGCACTTATTAAGGTACATCATTAATTTAAAATCACACAAAACCGTAATACTTATGTTACATTTATGTCTGACTGAAACATTCAATCACATAATATAGTGTAGGGATCTACTATAGTGTACTATAATATATAAAGTGTAAAACGAAGATTTAGGTTCACGTTGACAATGAAATAAGCACAGCCAAAATAATACTCAACAATTGATAAAGCAGTAAAGTGGGAGTGTCGGCACCAGATTTATAGGGCGCCGCCGCGTGCGTGCTTTAATAAAAACATCTCAAACGTAATTCGCACGACAAGTTATAACTCTGTTATATGCATGTGTTATATTTTCATAAACATGAGTTAAAACACATAGGGGTACAAGCTTTGGATTTGTTTCATTTTAGCATGACATCAACTTTTAATGCCAATTCCTATTTCTTAGTTATTCTCTTTTGTTTTTTTTTAAGATACACCATATACATATAATGGCTCAAATAAGGCCTGTTTTTAAATTTCCTGCATTATATTTTCATAGTTCCTACTAAGATTCTACACAAGTACTTGTGCCTTACGCAAACAAATACAGCAATGATCCGAGCGCGTTGGTTACTATTCGAAAACGCTCACGATTTTTTCCAGTTGAAATTATTTAAAGAAAAATAAAATATTTTAACATTGATTTTTAGAATTTTCGTCAGTTTGTCTGTTCATTTGCTCTAGCTAACCTTATTTAAATTTCAAATTCTTCAGAGCGTAAGGCTCCTGATACGCCAAAATAACATAATTTGTTTTTATTGATTGAAAGACACAATTGAAACTGCCTTTAAATTTAATAGCGCCTGTGATTAATAAGCATTGATTTAGTATTTTAGAATATTATTAATATATTAAATATTAATATTTTTATAATGCCGTGATAATATAAGGGTAATCCTATTTTACTGAGCCTACATTACAACAACAAAAAATACCCGTTGTCAAATGTAAATCTGCAAGTCTTATTATTACAAAATAGCTCGTCAAGGCTAATATATTCAATAGCTATAGCAATTTTTTCAATTGTAAACAACATCCAACATTCAGATTGAGGATGTGCGTAGTAATCCACATAACTGTTGCGATTTTTATACTTTAATTTGTACCCATTTAAAAATAAACGTAGTTTTTAATCCTGAAAACATCAAAATAACATAAATCACTTGAATATAATTTAAAACTACTCAATTTTAAAGTATATCTATCAGGAGAGCAGTCAAAAGTGGAGCAACTGTCTCATGTCTTGGCCGGATTCTGTGTTGGCAGAGGTTACCATGCTTCAGATAATGTCACCATAACAGATTATATCTTGGCACTAGTCTGCTTCTCGGAGGAATTTAACAATAAGGAACGCATTTTATTGAAACAACGACTACATTCTCATAATAATGCCAATAAGAATACTTGGCTTACGTACTACACGTTTAAAATTATATAGATAATTTTATACTATCTAGATTTTAAAATGTAAATAGTACGCCATAACGTGAAAAATGTGAGAAACGTATTTTGATAGTATGGCCAATTTTGTTAAGATCCATATTTCAGTAAACAAAAAATATATTTAATTTCTTTTCATAATTTATTACTCTGTTGTCATTCTAAATTTAAAATTGCTCTTCAGACGAAATTTAAACAAAGCATTAAAAATAAAAAAAGAGTTCTATATCGAGAAAAGATGATTTATTTACGCTAAAATTAACAGATTCATGAAAATTGCATGATCTAATAAAGCAAAAACTTCTAAGAGACGACCTAATTCATTAGAAACGGGTCGAGAGAGACCTAAGCAGTCTCTTTACTAAGTGCATGGAAGATTAAATCATATTACGTCCTGAAAGTTGTTCGTTAGCGGACCGTAATCCCGCCAGAGCAAGACGGTGTTCAGGTGTGGCTGCGGCGGAGCACGTATAATAGCAGCAATAAATCCTACCAGGGCGACTTGTGCTGCCTCCCGGGTCGCTTCGCCCGGCCCGCCCGTAGCCGATTCGCTACAATTAAATCTCGCAAGTCCGAGTTCCTCCACGTAACTTGCTGAATGAAGAATCGAGTTTTATGTATACGTATTGCTAATGGAAATTCTGTAATTGTAAGAGGAAATCTTTTAATATCATCTGCAGGTTACTTCTGGTGTTTATCATTTGGGTCCAAATTAAAGTGTAGTCAAAGTAAATATTGAATTTATAAAATAATTGATCAGCGCCATCTGCCGTGTCATCTATTAAATTTTAGCTAATGTCAAATAATAATATAAACCTATCCGATCCGTCAACAATAATTTTAATAATAAACGTTTGAACAGATGTGTATTAATGAAAACACCCAGGTACATTATTTTAATCTAGATGACCCAGAATTTATTTATAATAAGGGCAATGATACATCAATCGGCCTGGCGAATTATATATTTTTAAACTGACAGATATGTTCACCCTTGATGTTTGTTAAGACAGGAAGACAGGACCTGTCGATGCGCAACAATTGGAATGTTGACTATTTCAGATAAAATGGTTTAATACTTAGCATAACATTATGACTGGATAAAAGGAACATTTAAAAATCACGTTTTTATAAAACCGTTTCTAATATCATAGTTAAAAAATATTTGTCATGAGATTGTGGTGACATGGTATATTCCTATATTGGTAAACTCACATATTTGACAACTCTGTGCACTATGATGATTCTAAACAAGCACAGACTAAATAGAGATTAAAGAGGCACCGGTACGTTCATGTGAAATTACGGATCTTCCTCGTCAGTACCGGACGTATATTAGTGAGTAGAAATCTCACGTAACCTGAAACCGGGTTTCAAAGATTTCTTCCTCAAAATATAAAAAAGACCGATTATAAATGCGACACGGAAGAAATGACCTCATTGTTTTTTATTGTCACGTGACTCGAAAGTAATTTAATTACACGTAACATTTTATGAAGATTAAATATAATGAAATAAACTGAACTCGAATATTTAAAAAATTGAGAAAAATATCTCACTTACTACTTATATATATTTCGAGAATACCTCATTGACTTCTTGCAGTACAAATAATCGCATTATATACTTTTATACTTTTCAGTAGCCGTTACATAAAGAGATATAAACTTTAAATTTACTTTAAAGAATTTCTCCAGTTTAAAAACTCACCAAACATCGAAAAGAAAAGGTATGTATCTTTCTCTTGCGAAGATGAAACTTATGATGTAATTTGCAACTTTCCACAATAAACTGAAATTGCAGTCAAAATTATTTAAGCTTCAACTCCATCCAAAGTTTCACAACGGACGCTCTCGGTGCCATAAAATCGGGACAATTGTATAATCCGAAACTTGTGTTTCAGGCAAATATCAATTCGAAAAGGGGACTTTAATGAATGGAGCCAGTTTTCTTACCAATTCCATGATCCCGTAGGCCAGTTACTATTGACTCTCCCCTCAGTGGAATCCCTAATGTGATATTCGACCGAGACAGATGTTTTTGTGTCACCACCACAACATATGGTAAAGGTATGCAAATGTCTATTTAGTGAAGGTTTATATTAATAATTAGTGGACTATGTACATAGAGCAAAATGAAATTAGTTTGTCTATCGAAAAGAACTACGGCAGTAATCTTAACTATTACTGCACGCACATTTATTTTATCAGTGCACAAAGTGATTTACATGTAATTTTTTTTCAGCAATGAATATTCATAGAAATAAGTTATAATATGGACTCTTATTATAAATGACTGAAAAATTAATGTTAAAGTAATTTTTACATATAAAATAGGTCATAATAGTTTTATATTTATAACTTATATATATACCTTGATTAGCGTATTTAAATATGTTTTATAATCCAATAAATATGATCATTCCACAAAATCTATCATATTATATATTACTAATAGACATTTCACATCGATTGTGAATATGTAACAATCATGGTTTCTTAGCGAAACGTCGGCAAGTCACTAGTATTTAAACAAATGACTTAATCTATATGGGATCACATAAAACCATACGTGTGCAATAAACCCGCTTTATTTTTGGGTTCTGCTGTCATTAAGGGTATACACGTCGTAACCCCTTGATGGTCGTCGTAACTTGTTTATAGTACCTTAAAATTAGAAAGCTTTAAGGTATGCAAAGCATGTTGCGTCCGCGACCAAAAAATAGACTAACAGACACTACAAAAGCGTCTAAATCCGTTCCAGTATCAAACTACGTATAATGCGGATAGTTAGGTTAAACTCGTAACCAGCGGTATGTCTTGGTTCTGTAGGTGAGCACGAAGTTAAGTAATTTATCGGTCACTTTGACCACTTTACTAGGCACTTCGTGATATTTTTCTGTGATTTCGAATACATCTTAATCCATCGGACTTTTTGGGGTGGTCAGAAAATATCCCGAATTTGGGTTTGATACTAATTTGGGTCGACGACCCATGTCTGGCTCAATGGTTACCAAAACGGTCTGCGATTCAAGGGGTCCTGGATTTAATTCCCAATGACCTCATTGAAATTTTAATTATTAGTTTACATCTCCGCTCTCGGTCTCTGTTGTGTCTGTCTGTCTCAGTCGTGTTAGCCGTAGCACCTACGATACTAAATGTATTATCAATGAGTCTGTAGCGTTATTTATATAGTTATATAATTTTCTAACCTCTTCATTAAATCATATTGCAGACCTCCTAAAAAGAGGAAGAGATCTGTGCTCTGGGTCTTGGTTGAAACCTTTTAGATTACATTTTGTAGTTGCTACAGATAAGTCCACGGACGTGGTAAGGCCATGATTTATAAATACTAAGCTACCTTTTATTGCTTTGTACCCGTCTCTCTATCTCGTATATCTTTGTACCTGTATCTTTGCCTATACGTACCTTTGTCAGTGTCAATTAACGTAAAATGGGCCAAAAAATATCCTACCACAAGGCACATTATTTATTGTATGTTCATTTTATTACTTTTTCTTACATATCAAATAAATATCAAAGAATTTTGTTCTAAATTATAACATGACGACGGAGTTTCAGATATTTCTTTAATGTTATTTCGATACCAACATGTTATGTAATGTATGTCTCTTTTGGAAATTATAACATTGTATTAAATTTGAAGTGTATTATATCAAAGGATTTTAGGAACAATCAGGATCCATATACATTTTTAGAGATTCGTATACCAACGTATTATAAAAATCCTTGAGCGAGTGTCGGGTACCCGCATTTTAAGGTTCTATATTTAGGGAGAAATATTTTTATTAAGATATTATTTTATGATTTTGTATGCGTATGGCTTCAACACATTAATGGCCCATTACGGGGTCTCAGGTCTCTCTTCCAAAGGGCTGGAGTGGAGTATTATCTAGGACCTCGTTGTTCCAATAAGGATTAGTTAAAGGGGTACTAACCGTTGAATCGAACTCAAATGTTGAAAATTTTTCCGAAACGGCATAATGACTGTCACCTAAAGAACACGTACGAGACTGACAGTTTTATGTGCCCTCAAAGGTAGGAAAGAGCCTAAAATTTTTTTGCCACTAGCATTCGATTACCGACAGCGACCTTAAATCACTAGATTACTAGAGATTGAAATAAATCTGGCTATGAAAGTTTTGGAATAGTAAATATGAATACTTACGCAAAAGTATACCTCTCTATCCGAATTTCTGAACTAAGCCGCAGGTGGACGAACGGAGACGGTAAAACTAAAAGGTTTCTTTGTTAACTACGGAACGACAAAAAACTAAATCATATTAGAATCATACGTTGGTATGTCGATTCGTTTCGGAGAAACGTGAAAAAAAAGTATTTCGAAATACTATCCCAAGACATGCTTGTGTTGATGATGATGATTCGGACCTCGGAGGTTTTAAGGGATGCTCACGGTGCCTTAGACATGCCCTTTGTCAAGATTAGCTTAGGCCCAAAATATTTCGCTAATTTTTGCTTACACACGTAGTGTTCGATAGCTCGAGGGACCATATCGTGTCATCAGATAACCTCATGGATGCTCATCACAACACTATTCAAACTATGTTACAATATAGATAAATATAGTTTTGCTTATTTAAAGCAGTCAAATTTAAA
>DWPA01000145.1:0-32401 GCA_018251375.1 Calpodes ethlius
ATTTTTGTAATGGAATTAGTGAATATTAAAAAAAAACCTTTTCATAAGACTTATAATCGTTTTAAGCCTTATAAAATCTCATCTACGATTGTGTGCTTGGACCGATTATGTCGTTACTGTCTCCCAGTATTATGCAAAAGATTCTAACACTCAATATTCAGCAAAATATTTCTTGGTAACATTAAAAATTACAATTTTGTTATATTACCAGTATTAATATCATAAAAAAACATTACAATACAGTTAAAGTTTCAAGACAAATTTTAAACCAAATTAAAAATAAAAACGGCGGGGTAGATATTCCTCTATAAATTCTTCAACTGTCATCAATCGTCTGTTGCCGGTGGTCGGGTGTACAGCGACTACGCCACAGAATATAGAGTAGCTGACATTTTCAAACTACATTTTATTGGTTAGGTATTGTGTGACAGTTTACACACAGTAATCCCGGGTCCGAGTACACAAGTGTTGGTATTATCGCGAGCAAACATCGCTCGCGAGCGCGACAGCTGCCGCCGTCCAGATATCGGCTCATTGCAAATGGATGGCTCGAGGGGTGCTTGTACACTGCCCTAGTTGTCTTGCGCCATTTTTATCCAATTTCAAAAAGGAGGAAGTTATTAATTAGCCCGGTTACTTGACGCAGGATTGACCGGCTTGGATGCCTTAAACGGTGTGGTGTAGAATATTCTAGGTTGTTTCCAGGCAGGACCAATTGCAAAGTATAAACTGCAACAAAATTGGTGGATTCATCTTGTTACCAAACTTAATGTAGGTTTTTAACTTATACTTTTGGCCCAAAACATATCTGTTAAACCAGATTGCTGTCTTTTTATTTTGTTTTTAATTCTTCTGTTTCGATCTTTTTAGTGCTTTAGGGAGGCTTTTAGGGAGGAATCATGGTCTGAGGCTGCACCCGGAGCCAAGATAATTGATTTAGACTTGAAAGATGGAGACCATTATAAATCCCGAAATAAAACTGAAGAACGGCTCTTAATTAAATAATTAGATTTGCTTTCACAGTATAATTAATCAGTAGATTCAATTAAAGGAACATCGTGTTACTACTCTACAAGTTATTTTGTTGGTTAGTCATTAGTAATATCTCTGGTCAACATGTACAGTTGCTGTGATAGATTATTATTTAGATAGGGGTGATTTATTCTCGTTGTATCGCAGGCATCGGCATTAGTAATTCCGCCGTTCAACAGGACTAGTTCGGTGTAACGTGGGTTACATATATTCTTTTGTAGTAATATACTCAACTAATCAACTACTTGAACATGAATTGTATCTGTTTGTCTGAGCGTTTTTATTACACGAGGTTTGAAAAGTCTTATAAAGACTAATTTTCCGACGCAATGTTTATTTCTAAAAGCTTTTATTTTTTGTGATTTTTTTTTATTACGAATACGTTGATATATTTGCTTAAACACAATCTTCCAGGGTAAATTAAAACAATATCATTTTATCCTAAAGAACTGAAATTTTAAATATTTCTTTGTTTCCGATGACTAAACATTTTTATGATAAGTTAGACCAGTATCAGTGCAGTCAGCTGACGAACAACCATATTTTTCTACTTAACACTAACATGTGTTTTTAGAGTTCCCTAGTTTTGTTATGTCCATCCGCCCGCCCGTCTGACCGGTTTTACTTTTTATTATAAAGTACTAACTTATTTCTAGTGACAGAAACAGATTACCGCAGCGCAGCGAGGGCGGTAATTAGTTAATAATATTAATAATATCAATGAATGAAATACCTGCTATATTTTTTTTGTACATTCCTATTTTGTTTTTAATATCAAAATAAAATGTAAATACAAGGTATCCTTCATTAACGTTTTGTTAAATAATAGTTTTCATTTTTATAGCAATTAGAAAGATACTCAATTAATCTTTAAAAAATACAGAAACTCTACCGAAAGGAGAAACTGAAAGCTTATAAAGCGTCTCTGAATAATAATAATTTAATACATTTTTATAACTCCTTATTACAGGGTGAACACAAAGTATTTTCGAGCGTGTAGTAAAGTTTAATAATTTCGTGTTCGTTGGTCGTGTTTACTTTTTCGTACTCACTAAGTAGGAGATAGGTTACATTACCGTTCACCCTGTTACAGAAACACTATTTACATATGACGATACGGAGAAATTCCGAGGAACATTTTGTAAATACTGCTTGCTTATTTAGCTACAGGGCCGACGTGAATCTCTCGTAACCACACCAACTACGTAGAATACTCTTGAAATTTTGTACTAATATTTGCCTTTGTTCCTACTTTGGTGATACCTGAATGAATTCCAGTTAATTTGTAGGCAATAAACAGACAATTTCTTAAGAAAAGTAAACAATTTTTAGTCCATTCTATAAGCTACCGTATAAACAAGACTTTAGCTCACTCAGGTTTTCTACTTACTCTTAGATTTCAATGTTGTATTAGATCTTTGTGGTGGTATAGTAGTATCTTAAAAGAAGATAGTATATTCTCTTTTAACAGTCGCATGGACCAATTGCATTAGGTACTGTCAGACTAGACATTGTTATTCAAATCGCTCAATCTGTCCAAACAACCGTTTCTAATCTAAGGTTATTTGTATGAAAATTTGTAAAGAAATCGAGTTTAGTGGCTCCTTCAATCCGCCACACGAGGCCGAGACATGCGACGTTCCGTGTCGGCGGCCCATCCCGCGCTCGTTTAAAATTATATCTAGTTTTTGTCATCGCCACCGGAACCCTCCGGCCCCACTAGCGACTTGACCCGATTTGGATCACATTTAACTTCCGGGATTCGTGCTCACTGCTTGTGAAGGGACGTGGGATCATGTGACTTGAAGCCATTCAATCGTGTCCACAAAGGCTTTTTTGCGACTCCGAGATTTTTATTCGATAGAGTAGTATAATATACTCGTATGTTAGCATTGAGCGGTAATAATGTAAAATAACAAATATACTGAAGTGTATGGGAATATTTTTTATTTGAAAGAAAGAAGGAAAAAAATTTAATCCACGTTTCCATGTTTTCGTTCAGTAAGTCAGAATTCTATTCGAAATATTGAAGATGTTTTATACTTCTAAGAACTCACATGGAATACTTCAATTTGAAGTTTGATAAATAGTTATCTACAAGCTAGTAAGTTCTATTTCTCTAGTCAAAAAACTGACGAAAAAGCAAATGGATTGGGTGTGGTGATAGCAGGAGCTGTTGAGTAAGTGTGGTGATGGAACAGCGATGTTCATACCATGCCGAGTAGTTCCTCGGGGCGCTTCTCGTTGTAAAGCGGGTAGAAAATGCAAAGAGAAACAATTTTCTGAAGTGTTTTAGCTATCATATAGCATCGAATGGGTTTAACAGGTTCCGTGGCTTCATTGAACAGGGGTGAGGAGAATAGTACTTCGTGTAAGCCTGATTTGAATTTTGTCAAATATGAACAGATATCTCGTAATGAAGTACTGCTTCACTTCATTCAAAACCCTAAGCATTGCTCGAAAAATTAACTTTCATTAAGAACAAAAAATACTAAACTTAACGGTGATTGTGGTATGCTGCATCCAGGGCGTTCCACCGAATGGAGCTAAACGATGAAGGCGTGCCATCGTGGAGTTGAACTTAATTTACTTAAGTCGACTCCGTTGCGAGACCTGAGAGTACTTACCTTAAGAAACAAGTTTAATTCTATTATTCTCCACTTGCAACTTAGAAAATATTTCTGCACTAAATGTCACAGATATGCAAAATGAACAGTAGAAATGTCACCGTTAACCCGTTATATCTGAACCGTTTATTACGTTTATTACAACCTTAATATAGAATGCTGACTATCCAGTTGCATAATCTCTTATGAGAACACAGGGTAGAGTTTTCACGTAACCACCCAAACGCCAGACACGGTCAAAAGCCTTAAAAAGGCTCCAGGTAAACTGTCAGGGCTTCCCCGTTGCTTTAAACATGCTGAGTCCCGCCGCGGCCGGCGTGGCACAGACAACGATAAAATTAGCCTTTGTATTATTTTATTAAATCACTCTTCTCCGCTCACGGGACCCTTCACTCCGCGTGACCTGACAGGCCCTTGGCAGTTTTTTCTGCTACAAAGAAAGTAGACGATTTTATTTGTAAATCACAATTCAATTTCTTCTCTCGCATTCAGACAGATCAAAAAAACAGGGAGTGTCTTACATTCGCAGCAAATTTAATATGAAATTATATTAGTTCCCCGTGGGACTGAGCGCGACTTGAACGTACTGCGTGAATAATGAAAACGCCTCTGAACACTAATAAAGGCTCCGATCCGACACGTGGAACGCGCCGGAGTGTGATGCGGTACCCGACGTGACGCTGGATACGATGACTTTAGTCTCATCCTGCTTCATTCAAATGTAGACCGTATGGCGATGATGTTGAGTTTATGTACTACTAAATTTGAGAATCGGTTAAGTCGTCTCGACTACTGATACCGTTATAGCATGAACTGTATTTGTAAGGAAATAAGGGCTTTATTTGTTATCCACAGGAGATCATTTTAAGTTGGTTGTAATGTGGGAAACAGATACTGAGTAGAGCTCACTAAATGAAGTACGCTCCGAGCAAACATGGCACGCTCCTGCCGAAATATATTAATCCTACGTCTAGTTATTAACCCTGTCATTTAACTTTTTCAATAATTATAAAAAATATATAATTAAGCGGCAGCCGGAAAAAAAAATGACATATTTACACATTGGAAATTCAGAATAATCTTTTTAATTTTAAGCTTACATAACTTTAGCCAAATATTGTAATTATGTTACAATTGTTCGCCTATTGGATAACTTTCCAACGGATCGTATGTAGCTAGCCTTAACCTAGCGCCAGGGGCGTCCGGCGCACACCACTCGATCCATTCCACCATCACGGGAGTATTCGATAAATGCAGTTCGGTATTCAATATATGAATTACAACTGTAATTGTAACAGCACGGTAGAACTTGTGTTACGATTCACTCGGAAAGTGTGCCATACGAGTATGCTTTACAATGCTTAACATTGCATGGGTCACTTGTAAATATTAACAAAATTTATAAATGTTTAATTGTGTAATCAGCTATTGTTAACTAGTACCTAATATTTGATTTGAATTAGTATAGTTATTGAAAATACATTACCTACAGATGTCAGAGTAATGTCTTAGGGAGGAGATGGGATCAGTGGAGAATGCGGGCTCCGAGCTCTGTGCCGGCCGAAGATGTTTATGTAACAGGCAAATTCCACTAGTTCCCTGGTCGAGTGTTTCTGAAATCTGATCGTCGGTATTTAATATTTATATGCCGTCGAATGCCGAGGAGCCGTGTTCGATCGTCCGGCGGGTGGTCCGACGGAACCCTTTTCAATTGCCGCTTGAAACTTCACAATTAATTTTTTAACTCACGCGGGCAGTGATAAGGCTCAATATAGGTTGCCGTATTTAACCTTTCACTTTAAAAGTACATATTTTAATTTATATTTACAACAAAAGCAAGAACGAAAGTTAAAAATAGTACGACGTCAACACTTTATGGTGTTTCTAAACGCGATTCGTACATTCTTCAAAAGTGCTACATAATTTCATTTTACTTAAGTTATCACGCTACTAAATTATACAATTTTATACTTAAGAAGTAGAGTGTTTGCATTAAAAAAATTAAGTGACTAATAAAAATAAATAAAAAGATGTGGCACTCCTACTTTGTTCAATAATTTATTTAATTTTTACATAATCAAAATAGTTTTTTTAAGTTTTGTTTGTATCTAATAATCGGTAGCAGCCGATAAAAAATGGATAACCTAAGAAAAGCTACGTTGATAGAATACCTTGTTGGTAAGTATGTGTATTGAAAGCGGCACGATGTACGTCCTAAATTCGGTCCACCGCACGTCTCCATCAACCGTTATAGCACAATTAACAAACAGAGAGTAACAAGTTCCGTTTGTGTTTCCATTTTGTTTATAATCAGTGCCAAATACAGAATGATTTCAGGAATAATCATCAAACTAACTGATAGACAATATCATCATTAAATGAACATGTCAGGTGCAGAGGAGACACTGAGCTAACCGAAGCCGCAGTAGAGCCGACAATACAGCCATAAATAATTATATTAAACACAAGCTGTGCCTGCGGCTCGTCGGCGTGGAATTTAACAAACAGTGTTTTACTTTATTTTGTTTATTGGGCTAGGGTATTCCTTATCACATCAGCTACCTGCCAAAAAAAGTCCAGTCAAAATCGGTCCAGCCATTTCAGAGATTAGCCAGAACAAACAGATAAACAGACAAAAATTGTAAAAAAAAATGTTTTGGTGTGTGTATATGGTTTTCATGTGTATTGGTGTTCATATGCATGTAATAAAAATCGGTGATTTCAATAATACAAACAGACACTCCAGTATTAATATGTATAGATAAATATTTATTTTCAAACATAACTAAACAAATAATAATATTAGTTTCGGTGTTCTCGCACCGTAGCGCCCTGTCTCCCGGTATTACTCCGGCGAGTGAGGAGGTGAGTGCTATCAGATATTCTAACGCGGTTCCAGCGACATTAGGAGCAGCACGCGAGCTACAGTTTTTCAATTCCCCTGGCGCAGACAGTAACGATAATGTAACGGCTTTTACCGAGTTGGCTTTAAGCCATGCCGCGATTTACTGCAACTAGCCACGTTACTCTTTTGAGAATAAGTGCTCCCACCACCGGAGCGATAATCACAGTCGAAAACACTCTTTGTCAGTATCGGTAGCGTGCACTGATACTAATACTCATCTACCCCACGTAATGTGTCCGAGTTTGGACAACATAACATTGAATAGATAAAGAATCACCAAGACACGACCGATGGTACCTAGTTATCACATTGTTTTTAGGATCACAGATATGCAATTTTATTTTCTTACATCTTTGATCATTTACCTTTCTCATAGGTATTATTTTAATTTTGTAACTTTTTTACAAGATATGCAACGAGTCGTGATGTACTATGTACTTCGAATAGGAATGTAGTTAACTACAATATCAGTTTGTTATTATTCATATTGATGCAATTCGAACCAAATGTTCATTGCACAGATTGTATGCCGTCACGAGACCGCAGCTCAGCGGCGGCTGGATCTCCCGGTAATGGGACATAAAGGAGTCAGTTGGATCGTGTGATATATTCACGCCGAGCACTCGAACGTAGCGAGAACTACGAGTGAACTCTGTCTGCGTGCCACCTCGCTGCCAATCGGAAACGCCATATATCGCGTTTATTGCGACTGTACATCAGCCCACTGACTTAACTGAGTTGTGGGGCGCAGGCTTTGCCTGTTGACGCGAACGTGATTCAATTTATATGGGGACAACGTCAGAATTTACGAGCATGCGTACAGTTTTTGGGACCGTGTTTTAGCTAAAACAATTATTGGACCAGTTGGAACTAGCACTCGCCGAATCGGTGTAATATTTTGAAAGCCTTGTGTTTCCACTGTCGAAAGAAGCGAAGTAAGTTACGTGATACATAAATCGAATCATGTTGTAGTTTACGAAGTTAAAATAGTTTGTCATCGTGACGAGCCTTTCAAAGATTCACGAGAACTTTTTCGATCCGTCACCATAAATGTGATCGGTGGTGGCGCTAATACCGCAGTTGGTCAGTATTTATTTTTTAAATTTTAACGAAGCAGTAATAATAAAATGTGCTGAGCCTACAAGTGTTTGAATCAGTAAGAAACAGCCACAGTACCTAAACGCGCCGTACAAAACATTAAATATATATTCCAAAAGAAGTAAGAAGAAAAACACTTTAAGCATTTGGCTCTATTGTTCTTTCTAAGCCCCCGGCATCCATTCACTTATAACGACTCAACTCTGCGCGTAAATGAAGCCTCAATTTATCTAAATGTCAAATTCGACAAACAAAAGCCCGCGAGGCGGTGACGAGCGGTGTACTGCTCATAAAATATTTTAATCAACACTGGAATTACTCGGGAAAATAAGGCTTCGCTCGTTCCGACCGCGCCACGGTACGACTGCCCGACGGGACTACGACACGACGCGACGACATTTTAATAAAATATTCAGCATTGTACTATAAACTAGATCATG
The DNA here is from genome assembly GCA_018251375.1 of Calpodes ethlius. Taxonomy (NCBI): domain Eukaryota; kingdom Metazoa; phylum Arthropoda; class Insecta; order Lepidoptera; family Hesperiidae; genus Calpodes; species Calpodes ethlius. Next base: position 8,103 of record DWPA01000145.1, read on the forward strand.
TCAAAAGAAACGAACACACACCTTGACAACATTTTAAAATCGCTTGAGTCAAATTTACCGTGTTTTTTAATTTCTTACCCTGACCCTATAACATCTATATTATTTTGTATATTGATATTATTTAGAGAACAAAAAAATGACTTATCAAATGTGTGATGACGTCACGTATACGGCAGAATACAGTTGTATTTGCATTATTACAATACGCATTATTAAGCAACATTACGGTATGGTCATTGTTACCAAACTACAACGACAATGTCATGTGTCGCTTGTGTTCTAAACACAATGCAAAGATATAAACGCCGTTAAACTGTGTTCATGAGGTCATCTGGCGTTAGGTACGTCTATTGAAATTAAAACAAAATTCAATGTGAATATTATAAATGAAAACTTCATAATATGTTAATTAAATGCAGATGTCATATTAAAAATCTTTTATTAAGTATTGGTTAGGCTGAATAGCAGAGTTACTAAATTTAGGTATACAGAATATACATAAATCGTTAAAGAAAATTCCTTTCTAAATAATATGCTTAAATCAATATTAACAGTATTTCAGTTACAAAATTGCTATTCGGCTTTAGTACAGCGCGGCAATATACTTCCCTCTCACTCTAACATTAAATGTTTCTAAACACGCTATTCTTACAATGAAAGTCACATTATTCTAGGCACTAAAAATCTAAATTACATTGTTTGTTGCCGCCAATCTGATCGTAATATTTAATAAAATAAATGTATTGTTAGTGTATTTCCGGTTCGGATACAACGAATGTTATGAAACCACACAATAGACAAACTGCTTTATAGAATATAATTTGTGATTCCTCTTATTCCACGGACATTATTATTTTTTCATTCATACTTTAAAATAAACATTTAGTTAAGTTAATTGACATATGATTAAACTCACATTGAAAGTTTTATTTATCTGTGTGTGCCAGACGAGAGCCACATTATAAATATGACTTATTGTGCACTGAAATCCGTCTCTGACCATTTTGTGATCATCACATTACCTATTCCATTAGTGTCTTTTGTCTTTATTCCTATTATGTCCCCACTTTGGTTGAATTTTAACTAAAATGTTATGTCTACAATGTCCAGCCACTCATAAGTGCGCGGCGACTGGCCGGTGCCGCCCTGCCCCCTGCCCCCCGCGCTGGCCCGGCTCCCTCGCTTGCTAAGCTATCTTGTCACATTTGCATAAGCGCACTCGACTATGAAATCTTCATCATAATCAAAATGTATGGTAATATTAACTTTACCAATTTAAAATACAATTTCACAGACGACATTGCTCCGTGAGACCGGACCGAGGTTGGATTTAGTGGGACCGATTAAACTGTACATCGTTTTTAATGTCTTATAATTCTCGTGCTTGACTAAATCATGTTAACCGGCCCGGATTTTATGTAATTACGAAGACTGACTTCAGACCCAAGCTCTTATTTCCGAACAGCATTTTGCGGTAAGACTCAACTGAACGACCAACAATGTAAATATGAAATATTTATTCAGTTACTTATTTCTAAAGAAACATCGGAACTAAAACTGTACTGTGCTTTCAAATACCTTTTAAAGTAAAATACGCGAATATGCTAGACGTTGTAACAAAATATCATTTTGTTTGTGGGTCATCCAAGCCACGATTCTTTCAATGAAAAAGCTTCTTAGAGTACATAAAACGTTCCCCCATCCGTACCTCTCATGGGCTCATCCAGTCCAAAGAGGTCTTTGTAGCCCGTTCCTCGGTTCTCTCCGGCACTAAACTTCGCGTGTGTTGGATAAGAAAATTCAAATAAGTCCGCACTATCTGCATTTTATTGTAGTACTGCAAAACTTCAATGCGAGTTTATTCTTCGGAGTTCACGTTGAAATTCTTTGATGTTTGCGTCGAATGTACACTGTATTTACTTTGTGTATTCAATTTTAAACTTGACAGAATTTCGAAAACAATGACTTCCAATTGAGAGCATTAGAGATGAGTTTAGATGAAACATTTAGAAGTCGCATGTTTAACTGACACGGAAACAAAAGCTTAACTTTGATCATGAATGTCAATCTCGGGATGCTCTCAAAATAAAGGATCTCGATGGAGCCTCCTTATGGCGACGATAGATCACTAAGGATGAGCAGGAATCTAAAACTGAAGCAAGTTCTTGCCGCTACACTTTCCGGCTGCATCCCAATAGAGCGGTACAGTAACTTCTTACCGCGTGGAAACTTTTCATCCGTAAACAGTGCTTCCACATTATGGAACCGAGGCCACATCTGATCGTAAAGGGAGTGCAATCAACGATCAATCTAACTCGACGTATATGTATGTGTTTTTGTCAAATCGTCGCGCCGCCGCGCCGCCGCGCCGTGCGTGTTGAACATTTATCTTGTTCGAAGTGTCTCCTCTGTCCGTCTGCAGAGTGCCAAGTGTTGCTTTAAGAAATCGTGCTGGAATTTTTAATGCATAGTTTTAATCTAAGTGTGAAGCGATTCTTCAACGTCAAAGCCTTAAAAAATCCAACAAGCTGCATTGTTTTTGTCGAAAGTTTTTAGGAAGGCTGGCATTAAGTAGGTCGTTAGGTCGTCGTCGTCATCGCCGACCAATAAACATATGGTTGTTTACTGATTCCAGATTAGCAAGGAACTCGGCTCCGGCCGCCCGGCCGCCCGCGTGTTCGCGTCTAATAAAACACGCGGCCGTTCCGTCGACAGCTGCACTGCACGATACATGCAGTGCAAAAAGAGATTTATTCGCAGGTTGATTTCAACTGATGGCAAGATAAATTGTTTACGAGTTAAATAATAAAGCACACTGCAAAAACGCTAGGTGCAGTAGAATTTGCAACTACATTTTATTACAAACACGAATGTTCTGTTCACTGAAGAAACATTTTCTCGGTGTAGTCATGCTCAATTTAAAACAGAAATATGAGTACATAATAAATAACTTAAGTGTAGTTGGTAGATATAAAACAATATACATAATAAATTACATATAACGATGGTTCGTCGGATGCAGAGCTTCGGTAGATGAGCAGTCAGGTACACCTGCGACTACGGCATTCATTTGCATTGTCTTAATTCTGAAAACAGCGGTGGTTTATGAAAAATTTGTAACCTCAAGTATTTCTTAGCTGACTTCAAACGACTGCGTGTCGGGCGACGTGCAGTATAGGAATCCGTAGCTGTGAACCGATCGATTATTGCTCGTTAACATTCAGATCCCATCTACACTTCATTGTTTTTTTTTCAAATGTATCATAATTATATATATATTATATTTACCGTTATATCTTTCACATGTTCACATTTCCCAAACAGAGGTCTGAATCAGAAAACGGTCTCCACCAACTCATTATATTCTTGAAAGACTGTTCTAACTAAAGTAATGTGCAATACCGTAGGATTGACGAAAGAAAAAAAATATCGGCAATTTTACATGTCAGAGAGGTATTCTTAATTTTTTTTGTACTCGATTGTCGGTGTGACAAACAACGACGTGAAGTAATAGCTCTCTGCTACTGAGGGTCGCTGCGGTATGCTGCGCACGGACGGACTTCCGGACCGACATGACGAAACTAAAGGGGACCCCTTTTGATTATCGAACCTCAAAGAGAATGAGCTTTGTAGAAATTCAAAACAACAAAGTATAGAGATTTTGAATGCTCGATCAATCAATGCAGTAGCTTATCGTGTTGCTGACACCTGAATTATGAATACCTAAATCGAGAAAGACTAGAGACACGGAGACAGCAACGTTCTCGGCTATGCTATATCATAAAACTTACTAACTCGTAAAAATAAGAAAACGTTTGACATAGTGAGAAGTCACCCAAGTCACCCAAAAAACCCATTTCTATTGTAAGGTAATTTTCACTAAGTGTCTATTAATCGGTGTCACATAAGTAATTGTATTAGCATCCAATTAGTTGTTAATTAATTACCAACGCCACAAGCAGAGTTAATTGTGTCATTAATTAATTATAAGTGGTCTCCATAGGTTTACAATCGGTTTTATGTTCCTTTTATGAGGTTTGTCATTACGAAGAAATTTAAGGAACTCCGTGAACGTGGACAGGTATAAAGTGGAAGATTGTCTTTATAGCTTTGCAGCTGGTGAGTGGTCACTGTAGCCTGTGGTCGATGGTAACATATTGGCGGCTACATATATTTTAACTGGCTTTCTCATATTAAAGATAATGTCGAGTCAAGCTTTGTGACAGGACTACCAAGCGAGCAGGATGTGCTCCCAATCAGCTCTGTTACAAACGCAGGTTCTTAGTAGGTTAACATATTCGACTGGAACTAGCCTATGGACATCAGTAAATTGAAATACCTCACTGATGCACTGCCAACGAGGGGGAAAACGGTATTATTGGCTCTTTGAAATTGCAGTTGTATCAAACATAGCTTTAAGAAGAAATGTGATAGATGGAAAGACGGTTAAGTATTCTTCAACTTTAGCAAGGTAGCGCGATATATCGACTAATTTTTGATGAAGGTAATGATTGTAAATCATCAAGACTGAAGTTGGCTTATGCCCTGTGGAACTGCAAGTTATAAAAAGATTTTCACATGCCATAAAAGTAGAATAAAAAATGAAGATCCATAAACGCCAGACGCAGAACTAACGCCAGGCGCTCCGTTCAATATATGGGCGCTTTGAGGCAGAGTCCATTTCTCAGAATCGGTTACGCGACCCTTCAACCGTAACTCGCTCTTAGAAGCTCCATTTCAACCTGGTGCTAAGAGCTTAAAACGAAATGAGAGAGTTTACAAAAAATGTAAAGCTCTCGCTGGTAACGACTCAGACAAATAGCAGGATCTTAAACCAAATCTATTAGTGCTCCGACTCTGGGAAAATGGTTTTGAACTTTCACAACTCGAACTAAATAAGTAATTTTTTGTTCCTCGTTTTAACTACGAAATTACCTTAACTCATACACGAGGACCATTGTCTAACCAAAGTACGAAAATATCATATAAATCAGTTAGATAATATGTACGTATGGAAATGTATTTATCCGTATTTGGTTCCGGTATACGACGACGGGAGCAAACAGAGAACGGCTTTTTAATAGTTCACGTTCATGTTTGAAAAAAATCCTGACCCCTAAAATTTCCACAGGATTTAGGAGGAATGAAAAATGCATTAGTTAACACATGATTCGTATGACATGGTATGTAAAAAAGAGACAAAGGATATCGTTAAAATTTTCCCGAGGCTGTCTTAATAAGTAACAAATGTTTACATAGCTCGCTCCCTCCGGGCGCGCCTAACAAATCCGGGCTTGCGGTCACTCCTCGGGGACTCGAGTCGGTTCAAATAAGCTTGACAAGGTAACATGGTGTCGGTCACTTCTCTTATACATTCTCATGTTCATGGAACAGCTGATATAGATTTTTTCGTCAACACAATTTTCCTCGTCCTTTTTGTATATAATTACAAAACTAACCACCTCACTATTTTTCATAAAGTTTTTACGATATGGCGTAAAGATTTATACATGGTTTAAAATTTCAAAATTGAAAAGCCAATTAACAAGTGTTCTTTGAATCCATGTCGAATTTGTTAGGTATAATAAATTACCTCAAAAGAAGCTAGTGCAATTTCAGAAATTCCCAAGAAATCAAAGTAATCTAACAGATAAAGACTTACAAATCGAAAACAATTTTTCTCTCTATCTTTTGAAGTCTTCTTTTAAAATAAATGTCAATGACCATGTGAAAGTACTCATAGGTATAAAGGTACTAAGTAGCAATCACTATCCAAATACAAATGTACCGCCTAACTTGAACAAATTTAATCAAATTTTGGAATGCAAAAGTTCCATGAATTTTTTACATAAATGATACGTATGTTGCAGCACACGTTATTCACGTTAACATTTTAATAATCGCCAACATGTAACTCTCCATATGTTACAAAAGTAATGTCAATTTGAATTTGTTAGACCTTAGTTCATACTTTGGTAGTCACAGTAACGATGATAGTAAGAGCGCGAACACGTCGTTTCGTTATTACCGGTCGTAACTCAGTATAAATAATCCCCGATACTGGTGTTCGGAACGATCGGCTTATTCCCTCCACGTTTGATTGTCGTACCCTGTATCCATCCAGATTAGTGCCCGAAAGTCCGCGTCGCACGTCGGCGAAACGAATGACCCTCTTTGTGTCCGTTTCTAACTGATACTGCCGTTATATTTCGCTGCCAAAATATTAACGAGTGTTGTAAATGTCACCCGGGAACATTAGCGCCGTGAGCATCTGAGTCCGTCATTTGTTCCAAATAGAACTTTTTCGGACGGCCACAATTCGAAACCCCGCATCTGCTTCCACATTGTTCGCTTTAAGCAAATTTAAGTTGTTTTATGTCGGGAGCCAGCGAACGGGTTTGCGGTGTCATCATCATCAGGCAACCCATTACGGCGCAGATGGGCGCCGGAACGAATAGGCATTATAAAGTAACATTGCGCCCACTTTTTGCGATCCTGCTACACCTTAAAAGTGTTTTTATCCGGAGGCCAAAGAGGAAGTTTATGATCCTAGCTCGTATGTAACATATAAACGTCAGGAGATGTTTAACCTACAAATAGATAAGGGGAAGTAGGTCAAATTTCATTTGCAAGATTTGATCCAAACGAATACTACAAGATAAATAAAAGCTTTTAAAGGTCATCCATATGTGATAACCCTTGTAATAACCCTTTGTTATAAGATGCCCCTAACAGAAGTTTATATTTGCCGTGCGTTATTTCTTTTATCTTTTATACAATTTTACTAAAGGTAGTACACAGGAAAGGCTAGAAATTTGAATCTAATTTTAAAAGCACCCTCGCGAAATATTTCATGCATTTCACGACGATTCAGTCCGATGTACAGCTCATGGACATCAATGTAAGTACAGTTTGTTTCGAAATGTAAAGATACTTCTATGACTTGAGAAAAAAAATATTTAACACATTGCTGTACGACAACTGACAACTACACCCTTCCACGTACCTATTGTAAACCGGCCTCCCTGCAGACGTATCGAGAGAAACAGTAATGACTATTGCGGGGTCCGTTTAATAACTTCTGAAAAACACGAGACTACTCATACTGCCTAAGTAGTGCATTACCATAACGCGGCGGGGTGTCAAACCGTAGACGCGAGGGTTCATTTAAGGGTAATAAAGGCTCCATTGTGACCCATTAGAGGGGATCTCAATGAACACAGCGGAGCCGACCGGAAACTAGTCTACCGCGGATAAAAACCTTCGCCTCTCGTGGATATTGTTTTGTTTAGGGTGAAGCGTCATTGAAACGCGTAGGGTTTTAAATTATAAACCACGAGTTTGAAACGTTTCTTGATAGAGAATGGCTTGTTGACGCGAGCACGATCACAATACATGCGCGAAACTTTGTACGAGAACATGCATCTACTGCAAACATTTCAGTAAAGAAATTGGACTAAGGGAATTTTTCTTTCAGGTTTATCGGTTGTGAAGATAAATCAATGATTAGAACATAGATACAAAATAATAGTCGTTCGATGTACCGAAGAATATTACGTTAAATAATGTATACTTGTATTAAAAAGACGTAAATATTATGCGTCATTATATTTATATTTTTAATGTTTATTTGCTTCCGAGCGAAATCGGGTCGGGCCGCTAGTTAACATATGTGTTTCGCAATGGCAATAATATATACAAAACATATCATAAGTGTATTTTTTAACGTCAATAGTAGTAAGTTCATTTTAGGATTTTACTAGTGAAGAATCGATTTTTACATATAGGGCGTCTGTCGTCTTTAAGTTGTGCTTACACATGTATGTAGTTTAAACGCATCAATAGTTTCAATGTTACATTTCGATGCATGCTTTCCTGAGCCTCAACTAATGCTACGCTATTCTTACAGATGAAGGTGGCAACAGTATCCTTTCTTCCGTTTGGATTAATTTTTATGCTTCTAACACAACTAACTTCTCGATTTTTGTCATCTTCTTTCATATACATTGAATGCATCCAGATCGGTAGGACGTCTGTGTGCAACAAAATTGCAATGGCATCTCTGTGTGTGCGCTGGAGTGAGTGAGATGCGGAGGGATTAATATTTCTTGGAATGATAAAAAGTGTCATCGTCGCGTAACCAGTGTAATGAAATCCCGCGGCACCAGGACAACACAACTCGTTAGAGGCGCGTCTTACTAAATCCAGTTCGCGGGTGCCGACGCGGCAGAAATTGTATTTATTCGTCGGCCCGGGTGATTCGCGACGCTTGTTAGCGAATTCTTTTTACAGCGTTTCAAATTGCACCCGTCAGAGATGTCGCCTAACGAAGCCTCCTTTGTGTTATGATGCTCGAGGCACCGAGTTATCTTTTAAGTATTTTATTCTCTAAGGAAAGATAAATCCATTGGCCTGTTTGCTTAACGGTCACGTCTTGGATTCCTGTTTCGAGCGGCACAATTTTTCTTTTCATGAACCTACTATGGTGGCCGGATAGGATCTGAACGCAATCGGCCAGTTAAACACGTTACTTGCATTGTTGCGTTACCATCGTACATTACTCCTTACGTGAAATATATAAAAATCGAAGGAGACGCGCGAGGGAATTATCCAAAACATCTTTGGTGGAATGCTATATATGCTTTTGACAATGTCAATTACATTGACAGGTAGGGCATCGATAAATAATAACAATTGGAACGCCAAAGCTGTATGGAATAGCATCCGATGGAACCTTCTTTGTGACGCTGACAGCGGATCAATCAGTCAGATACGCTGAAAGATCTTAGTGGAAGTTTTAAGACGATCGGGTAATGAATGATGGATCAAGTGGAAACCGTCAGCGTTTCAAGTTGCATATAACGAGGAGCGATATGATAATCATGATTGTAATTGTTTGTTCGGACACTGTGCACGGAGATTGTTTCATTGAAACCATTGTAAGTAATCCCACAAAGGAAGTATAGAAAAGTAATTCTAATAACATAGAGGCTCAAGCTTGTCTCCGTCGTATATATTTATAAATTGAAGGAAGATCTTTACAACTTTTTTCCAAATAATACTCCCACGTAGAAATCTAAGTTTTGGTAAAGATAAAGTTTACATGGAAAATAAATGAAAAAAGCTTAATTTTTTGATATACATATATTTATTAAGAAAATAGAATATTCAAGTCACCGTAATAAACAAGTCACCGTAAAGTTACCTTTTGACAAATAGAATTACGGTTGATTTCGAATTTTGAAAACATTGTAAACCTGCACACTGAGATTTCTCCATAAAGTTCTCAAAGTTGTATGAATTTGACAGCCTCGTCACCTAGTTGGTAGTTACCCTGCCTGCGAAGCGTGGGATCCTGGGTTCGATTCCCGGTCAGGGCAGATATTTATGTGACAGATAAATATTTGTTCGCGGGTCATGAGTGTTAGTAACGTGTTACTTGTGTCGTCCATGCCGCCCGCGTCACAGGGAATCCTACTGCGGGTTATGAGTGTGTTAGCGTTTAATCTGCACAAGACCAGCGTGCTGGATTACTGCCTGTACCTTTGTGTGAGGAGACCCTGGACTCTGGAAGTTAAGGGTTGATGAGGTAACGTACTTGCTAAAAAAGACCCATGCCTATTTCTCTACATTAACCCTAATATTACAATTGTAAGGACTCCGTGCATGAACATTATTTTGTTAGTAATTTTAGCTCCTCCACATTAAAAAATATGCCGAATTCTTTTAAAAACGCTGTGAGTCATATTGTACCGGTGTGGATCATACCTAATCACGTTTTACGGCAACGCTGGATTAATATCATAAATATCGGAAATTAGATCTCATTTTTGTGAAATATTCGTAAATCTCCGAAAATGCTATATTGATTCTTCACTTTACCGATTTCAATTTGGGTAGAAAACTGGAGAGTGTTGATAAAAATTCAGGCTATTATGTGCTCGCATAATGCGATCAGGGAGCGCTGACCCGCCTGAGCCCCGGATAATCTCATAACGAGGCGTAATTGTGGGATAGGTTCAAGGACGGCGCGCGGCGCGTGTGCGTGGTGCCGAACGTGACCGGGGTTCGGTGAGCGCGCGACAGCGGGACCACACCACGGTAACGTCGCCTGCCCGCCTCATACCGCCCAAGTTAGCACGATACTCTCGCACAAGTAGCTGGCATCATTTTTGACAACGATCCCATACATTTAGCTATGAGACTTGGGACGAATCATCGAGGATAATAATGTACGCTTAAAGTCATTTTAAATAATCTATCTGTCCATATTACCTGGATAAGTAAGTTAATGGGTAAATTATTAACAGTCAATACGATTTATCGACATCCGCCAGACACCTGACTCGGCAGTGATGATTGATAATGAAACTCCATAATCTTGCGCAAGTGGCCCGGCTCGTTATACGATTTTAATACTTAACATCTGCAACGTAAGAGCCTCTGTTATCAGTGTCAATCCTAACTACTAAATAAATAAGTTTAGTGTATGTAATTATAATTAATTTCGCCACTAAATAATAAGTAATAATAATAACTAATGTAGTTGTCCCTAATGTAGTTGTTCCACAGACAAAAAACAAACTCCAAAAATAATATAATTTACTTTTCTGTTCTTGATTATTTAATTTAATAAATTTAAGTCTCTCAGTACGTATAAAAAAGTTTGTAAATTTAGAAGTAAGAGCTTTAAAATAGGTAGACGAGTACAGCACTGGCGTACTATACATAGAGCCACAGATAACGTTCGAAAGTTTGACTCAAATCTGGTATTTATCACCGAGCTGACCCGAACGCAAAGTATCCGGACCCAATAAAAATTCTTGCCCTAATTATTTCGGTCCCAAACTCGTCGACGAAAGTTCTCCGGAGGCCAAATTCCCTTTGATTGCACGAGCTTCTCGTCAATACGAGTTTGTGACGTCAGAGTCATGAATTTTGGGAGTGTATCGTTAAATAGACACGTTTCAGTGCAGATGTGCTGCTGCAAATTACGGTAACACTTTTTAGGGAACTTCGGCACGTTTGTAATCTTAAATGATTCGATTTATCGGGGAAAATATATCATTATGTCTTACATGGTGCTCCTTATAGTTTCAAGGTAGTACAAACAAATGATACATTCTGTGTGTATGTGATAAGATAAAAGCATTATAAAACTCAGAAATTTTATTTCCAATATTTTGTTCAGGAGCAATCTTGAGAGTCTGCTATTTATCATTTCACATTTCTATCAGTGCGGTGCACACCTATGTAGATTGGTCTGGTCATGGGGAGCAATTTTATGATTAGAGTCGATTGAAGTGGAGCGTAATTTGCGAAGCAGAATTTTTTTAGGACCGGTACGCTCTCGTCGTTTCTTTGCGTCGATGAGTGCTCTAATCTGCCCTCGCTATAGCTGTGTATTCGTGAAATACGCGGCTGCCAGTTCACCGTGCATTACAGTTCACAGTTACGTTTGTGTTAGTTTATAGATATATTACAATGGTGAGGGCGGGGATGTACCGAGGATATGATACTACTTCAGTTGTATGGTTTTGCAGTAGAGTGGTTCGTTGCATGGTACGTACTGACTTCGAGATTGGCGAGAAGACTACTTCATCGAAATAATTATGTATCTTATTATTTAAGTTCATTCAGATCCGAAAATCTCGACATAAAAATACGTTAGCCAGAAGGAGAGGGAATTACAATATCTTACAAAAATATTACGATTCGTAATGAGACTTTGGAGGGAGCAATTGATTATATTGACGAGTTTGTTGCTTAATATGTTGCGTTTATAATTATTGGGAATCGATTTAATTGTTTTTAACAAAACTAACTTTTTTTTAAAAAAACTCTATCTTGCATGTTATTCATTGACTTATATACGTGTATATTACTGCGTATTAGATATATCCTTTCAATCTCAATTTTATAGTAAGGCTATCATTTAACAAAGGATGCTACAACAAATAAGGACATACTGCCGAAAAATATACATTTAGTTGATAGCGGTATGCATTAAATCTTTAAGTTAAACCATTTGATGTAGACCAGTCAAGCGTCTAAGTTAAACAAACAGTAGAATCTACTGCAGATTTTCAGAATAAAAAATTTTCTTTTATTGCCGTTGCACCGATGTAGCCCGGCTGTAATCTTTACTGAAGAAGGATTCACAATCCGTTTAATCTACGTTCACTTCGACCAAACGATCCGAGTGTGGCCCGACATTGGGAAAACAACTTGGAAATTGGGTTCGTTGTTTAAACAACAGTGTGAACGTGGGTTAATTGTTTAATGGAAGAAATCGGTGCCGCCGCAAATCGTTTTAAAATTGAACACCGTAGCGAGGCGGCGCGCTGCGACGCCCGCCGTACTCTGAATTGTTAATCGACTGCTGAGTGCGTTGTTTTAACGGTGAACATCACCATTTCATTTGCTATAAATAGGCAATTGCATCGGTAAGCTGACTTAAATAAAGTAACGACCAGACTTACTCAGGAGGGCTGCAGGGACACACGACACACCTAGTGTGCAATGTAGACCGCAAGCTGATGCCATTTCTTCTATAATTTCCAAATCTTGTCAAAACCGGTCGCCCATCGTACATTCGAAACACTATACAATGTGAAGGTACTCGGTCGTGGAATTAAATCAGATTGAACATTCAAAGAAAATTTTAAATACACGTACGAAGTAGAGATTTTGAACTATATAAATTCTCACTTCGCTTTCCGCGCTCGGAGGTTAAGAGACGAAGCCTTTGAGCTGTGACCTTAATAAGATTAGAATACTTCGTAGCCTGAAAGGGGAACGGGAAGGAGAACTTGCGTAGGTAATCGGTGAAGTTATTTCTGTACAAACAATCTGTACAGAATTTGCGAGAACGCTAATCTGTGAGTCGACGAGATGACGAAAGATGGCAGCACCTACGATCTGAATAAAGATGTGTGTGTCAGATCCGAGGTGTAACTAGGACGAAGTTCCTAGAGATTATAATCTAACTTCGAATGAAAGTAAAACTAACAAAAATAATATCAATTTCAATACAACACAAACGAACCTGGTCGCCACCTATGATATCCTAATAGTACCTACAACTATACTAAAAAATCATTTTATTGTTGTTTTAGTTAAATTATGAATATTACACAAAAATACTTTTTACTAGGTAGAATTTTCTGTTAATACGAACTCAATATAGTCAAAAACTTCTACTTGCTGATTTAAAAATAAATATTAATGTATTCTTCTAAAATTAATTACGTGAAAAGATTTACGATTTCGAAAATTTTATAAATGATTCCACATTCAAACGCTGTCGCCACAATTCTCAGTGTTGCGAGTGGCGTTGACACACTAATGACATAACTCAAGTACCCCCGACGCGAGATTTATTCATAACCCAATGTCTACGCATGCCGGAAATCGAACCTGAATCCCCTCGATACCCAAGCAGTTTCTCTACCGACTAGTTACATATTAAACTATCAAGAGATACCGGAGAACGAATATAAAGTTACCACTGAACGTTGTAAAGCATATTCTCTAGAGTATAATAATTTCTAATTAATGAAACTATCCCCAGTTTAATGTTATTTTTAAATTGTATCCTTGAGAATTTATCGAATTTGTTTATAAAAACAACATTTTTTATAAATAACCGCCGTGGGTTAAAGTGTAATTTAAAAACCCTCGACTTAAATAATATATGTGATAATAGATAATTAACGTAAAAATCTTTCATATAATTTGATTAGATCTATCACAGAGTCGCACATATGTACATCAGAGTATTCGTTGTCATAGCACTCGCCTGAGTACCCATTTGGTTCTGGTAGATGTAGATGTGGCAATAACATAGGTATTCAACTCCTTATGAACTTAATAAGAAACGTAAGAAAATCCGTCGCATATACCGTGCCAAATGCATATATATACCGTTTCCGTTCCATCGCGGGTAAATCGGAATTTTTAAAAACGGACGCCCAAATAAAATGTTTTGATTGACGCATCATTTGATCAACTCAGTGCGTAAGATCCAAACTTTACTGAATAAAACTTATAAAAATGAGGCCACGGTTCTCGAATAATACGATCAGAAACGGACCAACTTTATTTTTATCGATGTTTATCAGTATAAATTTCTAAATAATGCGGTTATAATTTCAATTAAGCGATAACGGTAACAATAAACGCTTCCCGATGGCTTCAGGCCGCGGGTCTGGACGGCGGTTGACGGTTTTTATGACTACGTTGTTTGTTTCAGGGAACCGACGCAACTTAATCACTGCGAATGGTTCAGCACTTTTTTGGTTCCGTAGACAAAGCAGAGATCTATAGTTTCGCCATGTCCGTCCTTAGCATAGCGCACAGACCATTAGTACTAGAAAACTGTAATTTGGCACGTACATATATGTATCAATGTCCAAATGGTTGAATAAAATTTAAAAAAAAATAATAGTACCTTCCCTACATCTAAAGTGGGGATGATCATTTTTCCCTGTATCACATTGTGTGGGGTATCGTTGCGTAGGTCTTTCAAAATAAATTTGCGGAGATTGTTTACAAAATCGTTTGCTTTAAATTCCTGTTTCCTATTTTAAGTCCTATATTTGGTTCCCCGCAAGTGTTCCCTCAACCTCTCTATTGGCTAAATGGTTGGTGACGGTCACGTGAAGAAAGTTATGGAAATAGTGAATATATATAACGATCAATTTTAAAGGAAAATTATTGTAGTTACTTATGGTATGCAAGTTGACGGGCAATGGTGAATAAACTCGCAACTACGGAACTCAATTTTTTTATGGAATAAGAGTTTACTGTACCAAAATCTCCGGCCACGCAACAATATCTGTGAGACACTCGAATAGGATTGTAAGAAGAATTGTAATGAGAATATAAGTTAGTTATTATTCGTTAATAAGACGATAATTGAAGTTAGCAAGTTAGTCCTGTTAGTTAATATTAATAGCCGCCCAATTAGTAATTGTTAGTGTGTGGTCCACTCAAAGTTCGTCAGAGACACGCTGCTACCTGCTCTAGTATGAGCGTAACCAGCGACCACACAAATCTACAATCCAAATGAGCTAGTTATTAGTTTTCGGACAGTTGTTAACGTTCGTACGTTTAGTAAAACTGAGTCAAATTTTAACTGTTGCCTCGAGATAAACACATGGGAGATATGATCTAATCACACACTTGGCTTTTATGAACGAGAATTTTCATCTTAGTTCTCGAGACCTTAAACCGGGCTGTGATTCTATTTAAAATTCGTTACATAGTCTAAGTACGGGTTTTGGAATGAATACAAATGCCTTTTCACATTTTCACATAATGAAAAAGAAGTGTGGGTTTTTAAATTAAAATGACTAGACACTTGTATTTACTCGACCCCGTCCGCTTTGTGTGGCCCGATGCGGAGTACCGTCTGTGTCGGTGCGCTGTTGTGCAGCAAACAAGACCCGGTTACCTATTAATAGTAGTTACGTGTTGTTCCAAATGTTTCCGAGCGGCGGCGCCATCGCCAGTCATCGTTGACAGTTGCGCTCTAAAAATATTCATGATATATTGCTTTCATGGAAACAGACTTCTAACGCTTTAATAAATCTTTTAGATTGACAGAGAAATTGGTTCAGCTCGCTGCGAACAGCACGGGATCATCGAGACACGATGTTCTATTCGTGTGCCTACTTATTTAAACTAGTAAGGGAAACATGAGATTTTTATAACGGATTGAGTAATAATGGACTGACGAGCCGACCTGAAGAAGAAATGGACTGAATAGCTAAGTTAGGGGAGAGCTTCTAGAGGATGTATTGACAAAATAATTTGGGAGACTTAAAAATGATTAGTTATGATACTCGAGTGATAGGTTAGTGTTTTATGTTGAATAAATAAAAAAATAAAATATAACTAAAATATTTTGTTTCTATTTTGCATTTATCAGGCACTCCCTTTGTCATTGATATCTGTCATTCTAATGTCATCGGCGTCGAATGAGTAATACAGTTACCTTTCCTTCACAAGTAGTCGATTCCGATTTATTTAATATAATTGCTACTTATAGTGGATATTCAAACATTCGTGGTACACTCGTATAAATGCCAATTGCCGTCACGGAGAAATCCACAGTATTTAATCTGGAACCACGTGGGGCCTGGTGATGAGTTAACGCTCCGTACTGCGCCGGCGGATTACACGACTGGAAAACAATCTAGCTCCGTGTGTGTGTGTTCCGCGGCGTCGGAATAAAACCGCCGCGCCGTATATTTCGCTATTTATCGAGCGATAAATCGTGACGTAATCGTGCCATTTCATACGAAATCGCTCATCAAAGTAACCCTGACGCTGCGGCGGCGGTTGGCGCGAATTTAACCCCTTTTTATTTAACCAACCGCCGGTTTATTACGTCGTGTCGTTTTTTATCTGCTTCGCCTCGCGTGCCGCCCGCCAGCCAGCCGAGTGTTCAATTTGCTGGCTTATCACATCTCCAGACCTGTGTTTGAGGAGGGTCATAGAATTTTTAACCACTTTGCATGTTTTATATTATCTCGACGGCGAACCGCAAGTTACGCTTCTATAAAAATGGTTAATTCATGTGCATTATGTAAAAGGTTCACAAAGATTTTCGTAATATATTTTAAAATATAATATATTCCGTAATATATTTATATGACAAGTATATTCGGTATTCAAAGTCGACATAACCAAATGAAGTTGTCTATACATAGGCATAGTAAAGATCGCGTACAGAATTGTCATTGACGGATCGTCCAACTTCGTGCGATAAATTAATTGTACTTGTATGTTCGTTCAAGGCACAAAAATATACCCACGTAATGTGTTCATGCGGACAAAATTGTTGTTTATCTAACGCAATAACTTAACTGTTAATTTCCGTGCGGTATGTCTGTCTACCACCGCTGTCTACTGCCACTTCATACCACCCTCTCGCTCGAGTCAGCCTCCAAAGGACTCGTCATGTTCCATCTGGGGGCTTTTAAGTTCCTTTTCTTCCCCAGTCCACGAGCGAATGTGAGCACTTAACATTAGGCGCAAAGCCTATTAGATTCTTATTCTTCTAAATTATTTATACGAATAAAAGTATTACATATTTTTTTATATAGTCCGGTGTCACAATTTTAAGATTAATAATCCTTTACCATGACAGACAAAATAGCTGTATGTCGATTCGAGATCGCATATTTCCGATGTGATGTAATGACCAAGCATCAGCTACACTGCAGAAAACTAACGGAAGTTAATAAAATGATTTTGCACTCGTCTCTACGTGGCTAATGTCCCTGAGGTACAAAATAATCCACAGATAAGCGACTTAATGCTCTTATGAATAACTACATCTTAAACATACGAATATTAGGTGACTTCTCTGGCTTCGACGCGCCAACACCTGAGCACGTCGTGTTCCAATTTCAAAATCAATTGACAGTCGTTTACATACTGATTACAAAACATGGGATCCAATAAATCCAATGAAGCGATTTGAAATGTGAGCATTGCTGAAATTGTCACAACTTTTTATTATACGGTCCTAAATGGGATTTAATTGGCATTCCTCGCGGCCTTCCGGCCCGATACGATCGCAATTACATTGTCGATACAGAAAATTGAACCGTGTTAGCCTGCTAATTAAAGATTCAGTTACGAACGAGCCCCGACAGTTCATCCACGCATGTCGCACGAGGTTCAGCTCTAAATCTGCGCCGCGTGACGCCGTAACAATTAACACGCGAGCCGGATTGCCTCATGAAACTCAAAAAACCGTTACAAAAGTTTAATTCGGAGACGCAACCCCAACTAATTGTGGCGGGTAACAGAGTGATTACCACAAAGCGGGGAAAGTTGACCGCCAGCGGAATAAACAAGAATATTTTAAATTTATCAGTCATTAGTCGCGGGTGCAGTCCCGGCACGTCGCTCGTTAAAAACTTCACTAGTACTGCTTCGTAAGGCCGCGTCATACGCTCGCTTCTACGGCGCGACTCGACGGGACGACATTTGAACTCGAACGATATCAATAGAACGACTCATTGTTACATTTATCGATATAGGTATACGCTGTTTGTTTTTTGCTTCGGGGACTCTTCCACATAAAGCATGCTCTCTACTGATTACGGTAATTTGCATGACTTTTTTTTTTTTTTTAT
Source organism: Calpodes ethlius (assembly GCA_018251375.1). NCBI lineage: Eukaryota > Metazoa > Arthropoda > Insecta > Lepidoptera > Hesperiidae > Calpodes > Calpodes ethlius. The sequence continues at coordinate 26,258 of DWPA01000145.1, forward strand.
TACAGCGTCTAGAGAAGAATACAGAGATTTAAGAGAGCGTTTCAGCGTCTGTGAGTCATGTAGCATCTTACAAATTTGATAATTACAAATGGCAACTGTTAGCCATAGCAACTGTTCATTAGATCATAGAATTTCTTTTGTCATGACGCAATACACCGTGTGTCGCTATGCCGTCGCCTTAACCACCGTTATGAGATTTGGCTCTGTCCCCGCCGAACCAATTTCAACTGCTTTAATTTTCGGCAGCTCAGCGGTTCCAAAAATTTCGGGTTAAAATGTAACAAGTCCCAGTTTAATTGTTGAGTTTGCTGCTCCACTAAATTTTGATACTACTTTGTAATGGTGTCAGCCTTTATTCAAACGGAGTTTTAAGTTGACAATGAATAATATCGTAGCAGTACCAACTCTTACCTTGGACTAGCTAAAAGCGAAAGCAGACCTGTGGGCGTTAGTAACACAAGTAACATCATCGACGTGTTGTCGGAAAAAAATATGCACAGCATCCGTTATCCTCACTACTGTAAGACATTCCACGATGATCTTAGAAGAGTGGTCGTGTTTCGGGAAAAATCTTTTCTACCATTGGAACAAAAAGGTAATATTCTTCATAATGTAACAACTGCAACATGTTATTAAAGATTTCTTCATTTCCATGTAAAAGATTTAACAATGACAGCCATTTACAACCCGGCTGTATGCTATCAAAGGTTGTCGTGAGTCCGGCCACGTGAAAGCACTTGTGGAGGGGGGGTGTAGGCGTGTAGGAATACACAACGAGATCAGTGCAAGCGCGAACCTAAAATTAAAATTCATGTGAATTCTACTTAATGATTCAAAAAACCTTGTAATACGGTAGCGAATATTTTAGCGAACATTGTAGACCAGGGTTTTGAAACAAAATACGTGAACATAATACCACAGTCTCATCAAATGGAGAGTGACGGTGTGACCTACATATCTACGTGGAACAATAAAAATGAATAGAAGTTGTTTTCTACTCGCGAAAGAACAATAGAACCATTACGCGTATTGTTCCATTTTTTATTATTTATTTTTTAATAATTTGATCTGGCGCGGCGAAAGGTTCGCACGTCCGAAGAAATAAGTCTGGATCCATCGGATAATATAATAAGGATCTATTGACGCACAACTCTCGAGAGCACTTAGCACTAAGTACTGCTTGGATAAGTTCACCTGTCGCTTGAACCCCGACGAGGACGTCGGAGGATGGATTAAGTCTCTGCCCCGTCTAATATTATTTAATAATATATCAAGATTAATCTATCTACCTCCAAGTACAGCTAGGCTGGGTACGTACATATATTTAAAATAAAAAATTCAGGACATCTGATGGTCATAAGATATGTTCTACATCGGAAACTAAAAGTAACTTCATCAAAGATGAACTTAAGAAGTACCTCAAGCCCACCTACAAAGGCTTCTCCATATGTCAATATCAATGTCAGCCAGCTCTTTCCGGTCACGGATTTACTGAGACGACCAAAGTAAATAAAACCATTTAATTTGGTGACATGACTCAGTGACACTGACAAACACAAAAGTATAATATACTTACAATTTTATACATAAAAACCGTTCAAACGCGTGTCGGCCGCGCACAGGGTAGGTAGCAATTCATAGCTGTTATTTGATCGACCATTACTTGGTAACTTGCAAATTTCATATATATACTAATTTTCTAATTTATTAATTTGACCTGACTTTACCTAAAATTACCGTTTTAAAGTTTAAGATTTCGCAAACGTTTTCCTAAATCGGATAATGGTATTCGCAAACTGTATGAACTGTATGATACTGTACACTGTAAAGACGAGAAAAACAGATATTCCTATTTTCCACGTAGATTTCATTTCACTACTTTGTCATTATAAACGTCAGATAAATATACAACCGTCGGATAAATGTACATAATACATTCTACTGCTAAGCTACACTCATTGCTTTCCAGCACTCTCTGCGCCTTGCCTTTGACATAATAAATACGATTATTATCTTAAGTCCTTATTTTGAATACATTTATACTTTACACTATTTCAATTATGTTAATATCTCAGTTAAATTAAAAACTTTTGCGCAGTAAATAATATATCGATAGCGGCGCCGGTTCAGTCTGGGTAATGCTGCTGTAAAGTACGTTAATTTTCTTACTTAATGAATAAATATTCATAAGGAACGGGGAATCACAATCGAAATAGTAAATAAGTAATATCACCGAGGGAGCTCTGTAATAAGCGACTTCGATTTAAATATATTTTGTGCGGGAAATACTCCCGAGAATTGTAAATATAAGGATTTTCAGTCATTCAGACATTTCTCGGTGAAGAGGAAGAATGATGCTAGATATTGTGAAGCACCTCCGTGCTTGAGGTCGACGAGATTATACGGGAGGTTCAATTTTGTGTAACATTTCATGTTTATTTGCTCATCCCGAGTATTTAAGGTGGAGCGAGTTGCTCAACATTAAATAAACAACGCTGTTACATTTCTGTTTTCTGGAAATCTTAATTAATATTGTTTCTTTTTCCTGTTGATGCCAATGTTTTACGTAATTAGAATTGGCCACACTTGGTACTTTGAGGATATTACACAAATATTAATCACGGCATAAAATTAACAAATAAAATTGTTTTTTTATCAAATAAAGAAAGTATCATCTTCGAACACTCTGAACACGAATATTTTTTTATTATTTAACAACTATATATGCCTAATACAAAGTATGTCAAAATCTTTTTCCTCGCCTTTAGTAAAACAACAAGCCCAGTCCTAAACGAACTCGCTAGCGACTGCTGGTCAATATTTTCATATATTTTTTTATTATTATCTAATATCATTCAATATGACTTCCTATTATCTCTTTGTTCTAGTATAATAAATACCTTTAAGGTTCTTAACACCTTCCAATTTTTTCTAAAACGAAATATTTTTTAAGGAAAATTAATGACTCCCGCGTAGTCTGTATGAATTCCTCGCTGCAGCCAAATTATTGGCATTCGGCCGTTTCGATAAATAGAAATAAAGGAAGAAATTGAAAGGCGAAATTTTGTTCAAACGTTTGCTGATTTGCCTGCACTGACCGTTTGTATCAAACTACGTGCCCGCACGTTAATCCTCTGGCAACGAGTTTATTTCGAAAAGTGCAAGCACACAGCAAAAGTGAATCACACAGTTGACCAAAGCGTCAGCGCCTTTACGAAATTTCCTCTTCTTCCGGTCCGTACATTTGAAAATAATCTGATAAAATGTGACGGCGACCACTTACATTCTCGTGATCCGTCAGCCATTTCGAAATCCTCAATTGATTTAACACCTGACAAAGGCACAATTGGTAAATGACTTTACAAGTAGCTGTACTAATGTATACCATAGACTTTACTTTAATCACCGGGACAGCTGGTGCCGAGATGTTGGTGCGACAACTTCGGGAACTCTAACATGCTTCTCTATGCTGTCTCATGCGTCGTTTCAAAGTATTTGCCACCTTACGTTCACAAAGATCAGAACACAAAACATTTCACGGTTCCGTAATATCAAGAATTCAGAAGGAAGACGGTAGCAAGATAGCCGGTTAAAGTGCCCTCGCCCCTGCATCCCCTAACACCCCAAATAATTGCCGTGCACATGGCGTAGACTACCTCGAGATGTGTTCTTATTGGTAATATATTTCACATCACATAATGTATTAAAGGGGTCTGTATGTTTTGGTCGTGTTTCGATGTAAACCTATGTAATCGGGTACAATTACACAAGTATGTGTCTGGGGAAGTTGTATAGTGGGGTACATAATATAGAAGGCTATGAAGTGCGTACATTTAAACATTTTATTTGCAGTACACAACGAGCACGAGATTATATAAGGTGTCCCTAAGTCGATTAACTGAATCGCACGTCACCTACCTCGGATAAAGTAACACTATTTAATTCGATGAGATGGAATTAGATAAGACAAAACAATTTTCTACTTTCTACGAAAATAAAAGTACAATTAAGATTTATCTGAAAAGATTCCTGTTCCGAGTAAATGACTAGAAGAGGACCCCTTCTCTGGCCGAATTGATTTATTGTCGTTTCCACGAGGAAAATGCCGAAAGAATTTTTTTATTTGCTATTCAAGTACCGGTGAAAAACGGTAGGTGTGCGTCGGTCCGCGTTACGTAACACACTCTGTTGTTGGAATATACGAGTAGTAATACCTTTACACGATCACATGAAATTTAAACTTACAGTCACCCTTCTGGTTTGACATTCGGTTTTCTATTGCAGTCCGATTCATGTGCCCGACGGATATGAATAATTGTGTTAATTTGGTGAATTGGGCTTCATATTTTAGTCCGAAAAACCTAAGTTGCTCGTGATAGTCGTGATGCACCCTGTAGAACCGACGAGGCGATAGCTGACGGGTAAAATCGTGAAATTTTTTGTATGTTGCAATGTTGGGGAGCCAGTGAAAAGTTCACGCTTTTTACACCATTACTTCATAACTCCGCAGGTATATAGGCATGCATGGACGGCAATAGTTGCCATCTGTAGCTCATCGGCTTGTTGCTCGGTGACTGCTAAATAAAAACATTCAACAATAATTACTTTACTTCGATCTTTTTACATTTGTATCTATAGTCAGAAGGAAAGTAATTACTTGAGTTGAGGGAATAATAGGTCGTAAATAAGTCGTCATTTTTATTCAATAGCTAAAAAATTAACGAAGTGAACTGTCCAAAACAATACTTGTGAATGTGCCTAATTGTGCTAAAGTTATTACTTAAACTCAAGTAATCGCTGTAACTTCACTGTGCATCCCAGTGGTAGTCCTTTATTTCTTAAGTCACTAAACATTTACATATTATTATGCACTCAAATACATGGATTTGTAACAGTCGGTATCTGTTAAGCGGATTACCTGACGACACGTCTTTATATTTACATAACACTGCATCTCCCGCAGCCTCCGCCTCCGCCGATGCGCCGTCCTCGGGAGCTACACAAACAAGCTCCGCCTGATTCATACTCGGGGCGCGGAATATTACGGAGCCAGGATATATTCCACATTCCGACTCTGTTGCACAATAACACTGAAATCCTTTCGACGTTGTTGGTTTTGTCACTTGCGACACACAGCTTAGCGGAACTAAATAACAGAGGCTGCGTTCGTAGCCACGGGACTGAATGCGATCTCGCGAGATGTTTACATATTATAGAAAGTAATTCAATCCAAAATGCGAGGTAGCCTTTAGTGTATAGTATCGGTACAGCTAGCGCACAATATCGGTTTCGTCATTGTCAGAACGCCGATGCAAACTTTGATTATCCTAGAGATGATTACGATGCAAGTAGTATAATACCGTTGACACGTCCTTGCACCGGAGCAAACACCCTAGTCGGAGGCTAGATTTATTGCTAACGCTATGCGCTCGGCAAACAAGCAGGGGATTGATTCAAATTCGGAACACAGCGTTATATAACGGAGTAGAACAGTAAGATGGAACAGAATAACGAGGAGTCTTCGTACAAACTTGATTTTATCACAGAGTGCACGTCTTTATGTTGGCATGGTAAATATCGAGCACTGCGTTTGTATTGGCACCGTGACTGCGGATGCGCCGCGAGTATTCTCAGCTAGATCGAATGATACTCGATCGAGTATCTACGATTGTAGGTCGCGTGTTGCAGCGAAATGCGCTTCGGATAAGGTAACTTTTAATAACCGCATTAATTGATGTAGATATACATCATACATCAATGTGTAATTGTTGATTGAATATAACTTCTGGATATTTTGAACTACGATACATCAAATGTGACGTTGTTTAAATAGCTCCCGCTGCTCCGGTCGACATGATTAGAACGGCCATATGCCTACATATCAGCAGTGGTGCGCCCCCACCCTCGTAACTTTATACAAACTTTAAATATGAAAGGGTGCAAATACTCGTCTGCGACAGTTGGCTAAAAGAAAATGAAAAACGTTCATTACTTTTAATAAATATTATAAAAGCAAACTATCACTATTAAATAAATCTTTCATTTGTATGTGCAATTTTTTAAATAAAATACTGAAATCGTAACAACACCGTTCTGACATTATAAAAATACTAAATAAAACTGAATAATATCTTATAAAACATT
>DWPA01000146.1:0-32382 GCA_018251375.1 Calpodes ethlius
TCCATGAAGCCAATTGGCTTAAATTTAATCACCTTGTAAAATCGTAGTACTACGATTGTATTTCCTAGTTATGTTTCCCACACACATAATTCCCACACATGTTCATTCTTAATAATGCCCTTGTGTTATTGGTTAGGTAATAACTACTCTATTGAAATAAATTATTAATACAAAATTTAAGAATTAAATAGAATATAACGTTATCATGTAAACTTTTCAGCATATATTTTTTAAGTGCTATAACTGATACTGCACCCAGTATAATAGTGCAAGTCGTCACAGTTGAATATCAGTTAGCAAAGATCCACTTTTCTCTGGAACAACTAATTACTATCAAAGTCGGTCCTGCAGCCGTTGATGAATAGCTAAACCATACGTATCTATGAAGAAAGTTCTTGATTTAATTGCAAGTTAGAATTTTCGTAACTGTGAGCAGTTGGAAAGAAGCCAAAAGTTCGGTTAATTTGAACGAGTTTTTCGGACATACTTCAATAATTACTTGAAATGGATAACATCAAAAAATCTTTCATATTACTCCATTGTAAATTTGAATAATTTACATTTGATTTGATACATGTAAATTTGCATCGACGACATAAATAAAGTATTAGTGGAATACATTTTCTGCTTAATACTGAATGTTTTAGTTGTATAAAATGCGTATCTTCTTATAAATCGGCAGACTGTAAAATACTTCGCGATAGTGATTCAGGGCGAATAGGTCAAAGTTTAATTCACTCTTTGAAAGATTCGGGGCCTCTGAAATTCTCTGATAAGGATTCATGATACTCGTTCAGAAAACAACTGGTCCCATAATTTAACGAGTATTTTAAAGTGTTTAGGATTCAGCAATGAGTCGAGGACCCATTCAATTTCAGTCCGACATTGATTCACTCAAGCAGTAGTAAAGCTATATAGCTGTATTGTAGGCATGTATGATTTCCATTTACTATGATCCCAATCCGCTCTCAACGACTCAACAACTCTGATGCGCATCTCTATCGCCGTGCGATAGGTGAGTTCAGAAAGGAGTCATATATGACGAGCAGAATTGTTTGTATAAAGCAAGCTTAGTTTAACTTGTTAGGAAATGAAATGAATATGCTATGGTAATATAAAAAATGAATAAACCTCCACGTTGTGACAAAATTGTAACCACCCACGCACATTTAATAATATAAGGGACGTCAACGATACCTCACAGTTATGAAGGACTCGGCACACTCGCCCGTTAAATAGATCTCCTGCATTCAAATCGTAAATCATATTGAGCTGGCCGTAGGTAGAAAAAGATAAACTATAAAGAATCTTTAACTAGAGTAAAAGGAACAATTCGTCACACCAATTAATCCAGTTTGAATTGTCGGATCGAGGTCACTCCAAATATCGAATTTCTAGTCTTTTAGTATTTCCAACAATAACGGAACAGACGGATTAAAGTGCCCTACGAGGCACGGAAGACTGCAATATATTTGTCATTAGCGGTCACCTATAAACTACTTTTAGTGATTGCTAAGACTTAGTTAACCGAAGCGAAGTGCGAACATTTACTAGTCACAACATAAAACTTGGCGCAACAGTAATATTATTAAATTGGTGATCAGCAATAACTTTGCCTATAAGTTAGATCGTTATCCAACCCAGACGAAGCCGGTTCATATATAAATACATGCGACGGAAAGTATGATACATAAGCGATAAGATACGAGTTTTAAAAAAGACACAATCTAACAGCGGACCAGGACACAACGTCCTATGGGACACGTGCTCTCAGTTCGAAATATAAGAGATTTCTGTTTAAAGTTGTTTGAAAGAGCAAAACGAGTGCTCTCGTTGTGAAAATAATGTTAAAGTTTTATATTTTGCTCACATTTCTCACACAATATCATGATTGTATTATTCAAATAGTAGTGTCTAGACGAACGTACTTTGTTTCTAGATTTTTTATGAAGTACGTATAATTGTGTTGTTTAAGTGTACGGGAGACAAACTTTTATATTACTTGTTTATCAGCCGTTATATTAAGGTTTATTCATTTAAAGAAAAATTTAAGGTATATATAAACATTACATTATATTCTTTTTGTCCCGTTGTGGTATTTCCTTTTATTTACCTGAAAATAAAATTTATAATGTTTACATTGCTTTTGGAATTAGCAGATGACTTTGGCCTTCGTGTTGTCTATCACTCACTCTCGTCTTATCTCTGAAAAGTTTATTTAAAGAAGTTCTTCTGCCCTTTTTCTAATTCTTTCCTCTTTTCTGGCTGGTGAATACTTGGCCCTGATGGATGATTCACTGTTAATCCTTTGGTTCTTGAGTATATCTTGTAGCGCTGCAGACCTCTACGCGGCAGACAACGGAATCTACACTGCAAACGGACCTCTTTCGTCCACCTCATCACCGTTGCCGCTGGCCGCTTTACTTATAGCTGACATCTGACTATCTAATTTGAAATTTGGAAAATTTCAAAAAGATGATTTTCTAAAAGAGTTCGAGAAGTCAGAATTATTATTGCTACCGAGAATTATGGATTCAACCTTCAGACTTCCAAGAAGTGATTACTAATAAACGATTATTACTAGTCAGTCTACGCCTCGAGGAGACAGAATTGAATCTAATACCAAGACATACCTAGACCTGAGGGTAGCCGCGATCCTGGACGGAACAGCCTTGTGGACATACCTAGACCTGAGGTTCGTGGTGTTTTATCGACCCATAGGAGAGCCATAGTCTAATTAAATATTTTTATTTCCGCCTTACTAAATACATATCTTTTCTTGCGTGTGGTTTCATCTCAGGGTTGCCTCGACCCTGGGCGGGGTAATATGACACCGTTGCTGGGTTTCTATAATAACTTTGCACTTCTTTCTTGATGGTAAATTATATTATTATTTTCTAATATTCAGACAACTTCAAAAACTTCAATCTCATTTCAACTTGAGCCACGGTGTCTACGATATATTTTTTAACAGCTGATACAAAAACAATGATATTATAAGATTAGCATGACATATGTATGTGTTTGTATGTGGTATCGAAGTTTCCTAAAGAACGGACTGATATTAGTACAGAGCTTTTCTTAAATCGAAAGCCTTTTTCGATATGGGTATTAGGTATATATGTCGGCAACAATCATCAAGAATAGTCTCGCCAGCCAGGAGCGTCTTCTTCTGTTTGTTAGAAAAACGACGGAAATATTTGACATGGAAACAATGGGACATATAATCTTTGAACGGGGCTTTTTATTAGGTCTTTATCATAAAATGTTATATAACATTCAACTTTTAAAGTTTATTTAAATTTGTTTTTATGTACATACTCGTCAAACGAACTAATATGCCAACGAAATATGGTGGTTAACATGGGTGATTGACATCAGTTATTGGTAGTCTAACAATTATTTTAAACTGTAAAATTAATCTGGTAACATTTGCCACTCAATTGTCGTAAACCATTATAGTGTTCGAGGTAAAATTTGTTATTTTTTCATTACCTCCCAACCTTACAATAAGGACCTCGAACCATGAAACAATATCCAGTCGATCACACGCTCCAAATTCAGCAACATCAAAGACATGACTCACACCAAATGTTTACCGAGTAAAAATTACTGGGATCCGCAACATTCAAACGTATAATTCAAACCACTACTACTTAATAAATTCTACTAACACTAACTACTAAGCCTAGATTCATGTTAGAGTGCAGTGGGAAGTCTGGCTACGTATAAGCATTTGCAAATGCCTGTGGCAGAACACTCCGCACTACACTACGTAAGTAATGACAGCACTTCTGACTATCTCAACAATTAAGACGATTTGTTCCAGCACTAACGATTATGTTATGACGGCCCCGTAGCCTAGTTGGTAGTGACCCTGTCTGCAAAGCGAGGGGTCTTGGGTTCGATTCCCTGCCGGGGCAGATATTTATGTGACAGAAAAATATTTGTTCTCCGGTCATGGGTGTTAGTGACGTGTTATTTGTGTTGCACATGCTACCCGCGACACAGGAAATCCTACTGCGGGGGTTAGAGTGTGTTAGCGTTTATTTATTTATATTCAGATTTATGGAAAGTCAATACAAGCGATTATTTAGAAATACTCCGGGTATTTCTATAACCTTCTTAGTTAAGTTTAAACTGAAATTTTGTATACATAGTTCAGAATTAATCTATTAGATTAGAATGAATATATGTATGTTGGTGTCACAGAGCTAGAATGATGATGGAGATGCAAGGTGAGCAGAGGAAGTTGACAGAGGAGTTTAGGCTTGCTTAATTTGACAGGAGAAGTACTGTGGTCTTAGGAGATACCCAGAGTCGCTACGATGAAAGTGTATTTAAAGTTTTTTTTAATATTCATTTTCAATTCTTGCCTATCGCTTTCGATCTAGAATTTCCTGTACCATGGTTAGCATGGCGAAACATAATATATCAAAAATACCCACAACCCGTAAATAAACAACAATATGTTACATATATTTGTACGTCGGTCCACATCTACGTATATTCTCCAGCCATTAAATTGTGTTCCACAAAATGGATCTCCCTGTGTGAAATAAGAAATAAATGTTGTAATATAAATAACATTGGGTAAAGGAAATATACTTCTAATTCGTAGAACTAGAGAAACGGAACGCCAGGAGGATTAAATGGAGTAAACATGAAATTCAAAGAACGTTCAATAAAACAGTTATATTGACGAATAAAAATAAACCGGGCAATAGCGTGTCGGGCCACTCGCAATGTAGGGTTGATTAACGTGCAGACCCTAAATACCCTTGATAAGTTTCCTTTACTAATAATCATATAAACTAATTTTTATACAACTATGTTTTTGACTAAGGTTTGAATCCTGGCCGAGTGAGATATTTATGTGACTGATAAATGTTTGGTTTTTGGCCATAGATTTTAATGACGTCGTATTTTAGTTTTTGGTGAAGCTCGCGACACGCGGATCTATTGTGGTAAGTGTTTGACATGTCCAACCAATTAGCTGAAAGAAGTTACCAAAATTACTGTCCAAAATTAATAGTTTAAAGCCTAACCATACGACCAAAATCAAAACTGGCCGACAATACTTGTTTATGGATATAAAGCGAATACATATGAGCATGAGAAAAGTTTAAAAAGTAGTTTAAACTACTGAAAAAACTTAAATTATAATATAAAAAAAAGCGGCACTGGAGGCATTTCAGTTGCTGAGTATCATTTAAGGCCAGAGTACTTCTTAGGAGGAAGCAATACACCCCAAATTCATAAATAACGTACATTGAAACAATAAATTACCTTAACCGTAGCACGATTAGAAAGGACAGCTATCTTTCTTGGTTGTGTTAATTGACTGAAGCAAATTAAAAATTATTGGCAGCACTGAATTCACTCCTTAGATACCCGTGGGGTACCGTGGATAGATGTTCTATATACATGTATATAAGTCGAGTATCGAGTCATTCTGCCAGCTGCATTAACGAACTTGAAATATTAAGTCTAGGCTTTAAATCATAGCACAGAACAATCAGACGATATTATGATTATTATTTAAGAAGATATTCTTTATACTCGACACAGGGTCGGATATTCAGAATTAGATACGGGCTTATGCCAAGTATTCTAATTCCATTATTTAATTGATTATTATTATTGTTATAATATTATTATTTATTTGTTAATGTAGAGATAAAAATTATATCTGGCTGGTTGTAGATCAACTTTCAATTACAGAACAATACACGGCGCGTGGCTTATAACGCATTTGTCGCTTTGTCGGTTATTTAATATCTTATCATGCAAAGAGCCGTCAAGTAGAAATCGCCTCTAAGAGCATAACAATAAGACAACTTATTCACTGCTATTTTATAATAAGTATAGTATTATTTGGATTACATAATAAAGTATTGTACTTTAAATATATTAATGATTTTCTGGTTAATCGAGCAAAGTGCATTGTATAGATAAAAGTCTTGGAGTTCACATTTTAAAGGCGGCGCTGCTTCGTCGTATTGATATAATGAAGGATGTCAAAGCTAAAGGGGCTCACTGTGGCATATTCGTCTACAGGCCATTCGGGTTCTGAAAGGGTGCGCCTCCATTGTACACATTGACCTGTATACATGCATTGCAGCTCTCAGGGAGAACGTAATGCCTTTGAGCTACGAATGTCTTACGTACTAATACTATTATGTTTTACTTAGGTACGTAATTTTGTTAGCAGTTCGTATGACATTTTGTGTGTTAACAAAAGCTATTTTTTAATTTGCAATTATTATTTGTTTTGGTATGAGTAGAACTAAATCTTGGGCGCTGAATTGTGATAACTTGTTTTTATTGTATAGAATTGAAATTTTTCATTCTTATTTTTTCTTTCTCGATGACATTACATTTTTATGATAAACATGACCTAATACTACACTTAGGATAAGATGTCGACGAGGGAATCCCTAAACGTTTAATAACACATACTTGTCAAAAACATTTAATTATGATAGTTCCTTCTAAACTAATTACACTTATTGCTTTTTACTAAACTATAAAGAACGTCTTTACTAACCGTATTGTTAACTTCAACTTGGAAATATTGGTAATTTTTATTTATAACAGCAAATAACATAAAACAGGTAAGTAAAGTTTTTAATGCCACAGATAATTTATTTACGACGTAATCAATAAAGCAGCGTAGTTAGATATAATGAAAAGAGTCCTAGCTAAATAGATCTATGACGTAACGCTAAGCTTTTCTACTAGGTAACTACGCATGCACCACTTCTAGAATCTATCATGATATAGTGTATTACGTAATTCAGTCTCAGTGTCGTAAAGTCACAGGTCCCCGATTTCTCGAAGGAAAATAAATACTGCGTCGGTGATCGTCTCGCGTTTCGATACCCTGAGGTGTGCGTCTTATCAATCATTGCCTATTTACATAAATAAATCCATCTTACTTTCGCAATGTCACTTTTGTAACAAATCCTGATAAAATAATACGAAGTTAAAACTTTACTTTCACATACTAAGAAAAAATATGCTTTACGAAGTACGAAAAATTTGGATGTCTCGAGTGGCTTTATTATGTTGTAGAAACTAAATGTATTTTTAAAAGTTTGTAACAAGTCGGGCGAGTCCGGGCGAGTCGGGCTAATCCCAACAACATTATCTTAAGTGCATGGCAGCCGATAACGTCCAAGAACAATGATCAATCTTGTTTGTGTCAGTAAATAATTAGACAGCCTTGTTTTACGTAATTTTGTCGCAACAAATTATAAAAAATATAATTATGGAAAGTTAAATATTTTTATTGGTCTCTTAAAATAAACATTTCCTGACTGACAAAGAACGCAAAGTCTAAAAACTGGCCACAAAAGCATCATTAAAAAAATAAATTTAAAACATTTTTTTATAAAAAAAAGAGATTTCTTATAAATGTGAAAGAGCACTAAAAGACTAAAAACTTAAAAAAGCCATCTCGTTATGTTCCACGTCCAATAAAACGTTCATTGAATCGCAAATATTTTATCACGTCACAGTTGTTAACTTTATCACGTGTGAGTAATCGTGTTTCCTTTCTAAATTCTACTTCAACCTGAGATAATGATGCTTCTTTGTGGAAGTTGTGGTTATAACATTTATTTGCGCTTGTGGCGTCTGAGAGTCCAAGCAGATGTTCGTAACAACCTGTTAAGTTTTACGTGTTACAATCTTATTCTATTTTCGTATTCGCTAAATAATGTGGTCTCATCGTTATTTTTCGAGCTTCAAAAATAATTAAATATTTATTGAAAAATACTTGCTTACTAAAATGTAGATGTAATAAATAAAAGTTCTGTTTTAAAGTGGAAGAAGATAAGAAATGGAACAGAAAATTTTAAAAAAATATTTATTGCATTTAACTGAGAGTATTTAATAACATGATAAAACAAACGAGGTAGTACACCTAAACTTCACTTCGGAAAAACTTATCTGCGAATACAAAGAATATCATATACAAACGGATACAAATGATAATGGACTGGAAATAATTGTAGTTCATGTATTTTAGTAATTTTTGTTAAGGCACTTTTCAAATTTCGTATTTATTAACTTTTAGCAAAAGTCCCAAAATAACTTGTATATCTCATTTGTGGGTAAAATGCAAATATTTAGCTAAAGCTTTTGATCGAACCTTCGACTTTGATAAAACATAGCATTATTTTCGCTGAGACGTGTAATTTCTTCATTTAATTTTCTATTTTTCCGCTAGTTCTTAATAGTCTTTTTCCACAGTTCTTAGTAGTTCGAAAGAAATCCATGAAGTCGACGTAACTGCTATACTTACCACAGATAACTAATTAAAAGTGCGAATTATAAGCCGTCTTAAGTTTTAATGTGCCTACTTAAATAGTAAAATAGTAGGTAATGTAGTATATATTACTGTGCCAACATTCTCTACTGCTCATGGACATATAAGAAAAACTTGTAATAATTATACCCTAATACCCTAAACCTCGAACCTGTAGGAAGAACTATAGTCAGTTAGTGAGAACTGTTACCATTGGCGTTAGCGTTGAATGGAACATCTCATGGTTATTATTTAGTAGTAAGAAGACTGGAAGTTGGTTTGCTAGAGTAATTTAAGTTATTATTATTAATTATTAGTAAACATTACTAATAGTTAATTACGCGTACGACAGCCGAGGGAGTCAAAACAATCCAAAGTAGAGCTGAATTACTTTAATTAAATTTAGAAAAGTACAAATTATTTCTAATAAGGTTAATGACCGACCGATTCTACGTACAGTAATATAATGCATTAAAATTAACCAATAAAAATTAGCAATCTCGAAAACGCTGACGCGGATCATGTGTCGACCCGCATCTAGGCTACACGTGTATAGATGATGGCAGCGACGTTAGCGGTCCTCCTCGTTGTTAGATAGGCGATTAGTTAGAATTTTTCCCGCAGGAAGATGCTCACACCTCAGGTCAGATGTTCTCGTAAGTGTAACCCATAACAATCACTTTTCCAATTGTAAAACAATTGTTTGTAAAACAAATTATATTATTTCATGGTAGAAATAGGTAGTATTGTTCCGGATGAATCGTATAAGTATATATAACACCTACACAGTTGTTATAGTTTTGGTAATAATATAGTTGAATAAACTTTTAATGAACGCCTTCCGATAACAATGAAAGATGAACAAAGATATAACATAGTATTATCTTTCAGGTAGATAATATATAATAAAACAGGAGTGTACATAAACAGGTAACTTACGTAACCATCTACTTAACTTACTAAGTCAAAGATAAGTTTATTTTACCCATTTACCGTCGTGATACGGCAATCCTCTTTATCTATCGGTCGATAAAAACTGCGGAGTAGTGGCCGCGTTAAATAAGCAACAATATAAATAAGTAACAAACTTAAGCGGGTTAAATAAAATAAAAATAAATTAATAAAATATAATTTGAACTAAAGGGCCTCCATATTTAAATTAAAAGTCCTCGTCCTACTTTAAAAATGTAAATGCTAATTAAAAATTAATTAAAAATCTACTTTGTCGCCGCTTTTGACTAAACAAACACTGAGAAAACTACTGTTCCAATAAATTACAATCAACGTAAGAAAAAGTGGAATTTAAAAGGAATTCAAATATCAAGAGACATTTGTTTTTAAAAAAACATTTGCTTTAAAATTCCTTACCACTAAAACTCACCTTAATATATTATTTTCAAGCTGTTACAATACAAAATAAAATTACAATATCACAATATTGTAAATAATAATTTGCATTGTCTTAATTGTAATTGTAAAGTTCCAAGACGCTTATATTTTATACCGCCTAAAGTTTATACCTAACAGGAAAGTGCAGCGAAGTTGGAGGTGTCTGAGATAACAAGTACGGCAACAAAGTCGTTTGCATCCAACTCGGCGCCACTTGGAGCTCTTGACACAGCTGGCCTAAATATAACATTGAATATTAAAGAAAATATAATAAGGACTAAAGGATTCATTAAGCGCCTTCATGAGTTTATCTCAGATTATTTATACTTTGAAAATTAATTTACTATACGTTACGCAATGTTTATTTGTTTTCGAAACATTCGATTGCAAAACTATTTCAATAATTACTCATAAATACATTTTTAAACAATCATTTCTAAAATGGTGATTATTGGCATCCATTTGTCAAATCTAGATTTACGTCGGTGGTAGTGGTAGAAAAGAAAAATGTCCATATCGATATCACAAAGAGATAAAACAAAAGCCTTAAATGTCGTAGGAATAGTATTATTTTAGTAAGGTGGTCAGAAGTTACACTCGTGTACAAAACTATGAACTCGAAGTGAGCGAGTGAAAAAGACAACAGTGGTAGCTAACTAAAAAAACCAGAACTAATTCTTAAACTGATTGGTGTATATTCTAATATCGTCCAATTAATGGAGTCAAGTACATGTGACATGTACAGTTGATAGGAAAAAAGTTATACATCCATGTCTTAGTTTTTTCATAGGTAATTCGCAAGGGAAAGCCATAAAATGACCATAAATTAAATATTTTTCTATGATTATAGGTGTTTGTAACCTATAACTTGTCTATCGTCGTTTGTTTATCGTCCTGTCATTTTTTTTCTAAGCGTAAAGTTCCCTATTTATGTAGTCCAATAAAAAAAAATAATTTAAAGTATGTTTAGGAAACAGTTCATAAACATCACGAAAACAACCATACTAAAATCCACGTACCAATCAACTTACTCATCTAAACCTATAATTAAAATTGAAGTGTTTGCCTTGTCAATTTGATTGTTGTGTACTTTAATGAGTAGGTAGAAATGTTTTATATTTTTCCCAAAGCGAGGGCAGTTATTGTAGTTAACCATAAAAAGTCATTTAAGTACTATAATCCACGCTTATTATGTAAACAACGATTTAAATTTATTTTCCAAAAATTATTAATTATGTAATCATAACTTTTGTCTGGTATTGCAAATATAATCCTCGAAAATATTTAATGACAGCAAAATTAATTACGAACTTCGAGATGCTTCTCAAATCTTCATCATTGTTATAAACTCGGTAACAAGAATATTATGCCAAATTTTCCTCTCCTCAAAGTGAATACTTACTAAGTGCTATATTTCCTCTTAAGATAATAGATCATCCTTTCTAAAAAGACCCAATTTACAAATGAGTAATGCTGATTCTGGTCAAAAAATATTATCTTGTCAAATACTTAATAAGATGTTTATGCTGACAACTGTGAAATGCGCAACCGAGCCACATTCATGTATATAAGTAGTAGAATTCTCTTCGCTGTAATATTAGACTGCCCTGTCCGCCAAAAAAATAAATGAACTATGAAAAAGCAAAAATTGGACAGTGCACCGTATAATGGGTCATAATAATCTTTTAGTTTAATATTACACCAAGTCTATAGTACTCAAACAGAAGAAAAGAGTTGGTACTGTGTATAAAATGATCACAATTCTTCTGTAAGCGCATGGAACTCGTTTTGACACCATATCAGGTTAGCGATAACAGGGTTGCTAGTTTGAGGATATTTCCGGAAGTAGTTTCAAATTAAAGCCAAAATGCACACTTATGTATGGAAATATAATTATTATAATGTTATAACGATGATGGATTTGTAAGGTACCTAACGGAAACCTAAAATGCGTACTGGTAAAATCGTCGAATTCTCTATATTCACTCTTGAGGGTATGTGTAAAATCACATTTTTAATAAAATTGATTTAACTACCAGATTGTTAAAATCGTGGGCGGTACTTGATGAGATGGGCGTGATGGCTATTGTTTTCTTCCTAAATAAGGGCATATTTTTTCATAATTTGGATACGCTTTTTTCGTCACTACCAACATAATAGCAAAGCGACCAAATGGTCAGTTGCTTAACATATTGTTGGCCAAAATCATGCATAAAAATTGTGTATGCACACACACAAGCGAACATGTAAAATTCAATGACATTTTTTAAAATTAGAATGGAAACGTTAGTTTTATTTTTTAATTATATGAAACCATAGTTATATTTTAATTCGAAATACATTTGTCTGTAACGTGAATATGGAGTTGTGAAAGTTGTTCCAATTTCGCAGGAACACATATTGTAAAACACAATATGTGAATCGTGAATTGAAACAATTGTTTTCTGCAATATGTGAATCAGAATTATTCAGATTAAAAAATATGAAACACCTTTTATTTTGGTTTACCACAATCAACTTGACCAAATCTTTATCAAAACACGTATTTTTTGGAAATAAAACGTGGAACGGAACCGGTGATCTTAAAACATTGGTGTAAATATTTCTATACTTTTATAATATTGTATACGTAAAACGACCTTTATACGGTTATACATTATTTAGGACTATTGAGGTATTAAATGTAATTATTCTGATCTATACTTATATTATAAATAGGAAAGTGTGTTTGTTTGTTTGTCCTTCTTCTACGGAGAAACGGAGAAGATAGTTGGGAGGACGGCGAGTACTGTAGGCTACTTTTTATCGCAAAAAGAACATCCAATTTTTGAGGAAAGATCCATTACGATGTTTTTTTCAGCCAAATTGAGGAAAGCCATAAGGCCAAAGGAAGTGTTTAACAACAAAATATTGCTCGGCAGTCATTGACAGAAATAAATTGACAACCTTTTTATTGCTGTTCTTTTCACGCCTCAGCAACATCTAGTATAATATAATAGGCATAATAAGCATAATACAACGAAAAAGAAGAAAAAAATACTTTCTTTGATATTACTACATCCCTCACATCCAATTCATAGCGAAATAAAACACATCACACTTTAATTAATAGTATCACGCGAGTTAGCGGAAATCCTTTGCTATTAGTTAGTATTAGTTCTACATTGCAAGAATCCCCGATTAAAATGTATGATGGTATTAATTTTAGACATGCGTGGTGGTAACACCATCACACATTTTCATTGAGGACTGTTGCAAATTAGATTAAGAATAACTTAATAACATCACAATTTACTTTAAGAGGGGGAGACAGCTAGATGAGGAGGTACCTGAAAAACCTTAAGGTATACGGAATCTGTTAGTCTTTGATATTTGGATTCGTGGGTAGATAAAATTATAACGATTTATTTCTTCTTTTTTACTTTTCTCTTAGCTGACTACGTATCAATATTGCTGGTGTACAACAACGACGGTGGCCAATCACCATCAGGTCAATACTCAGCTTGTTTTCCGGGTATTTATATAAAAACATATTGACTTTTTGACAGTTGCTAAGCAACTAACTTGAGCTTAATGAGTGATGGAATTTTATAATTATCTTTTAGGATAATTCAATATAGGTACTCTTTTTCAAAGTATAAATTCAGTCAAATATTCTATAGCACCGGTTTTTAAACTTATCCTAATTACGGCCCACTTTAAGAGAACAAAACTAAAGTGAGGAGGGGCCTCACTCAATTAAAATGGCAGGCAAATTAATATATGATTTTTCTTTTAGTATGAATAATAAAAAAAAAAAAATTAGGTGTTTGCGTTTTTTTCACTAGATCACCTCAACGCCTTATATTGAAGTATTAATTAATCGTATTTTATATTGTATTAAGTATTAATAGTATTAAGTTATCGTTATCGCCCATTTTGAGAAAAACTGATCTATACTCAAAAATTATAAAACGTTTTATCTGAATTTCATTTAAAATTGAAGCATTAGCTTAAAATAAACTTTTTATTTACATAAATCTGTAGAGTTTCCATTTGAGTATAGCGATTAACAAATACCTACCCAACTAATTTCTACTAAAACAACAACTCTCCACAAAAGTACAAGCATCAAAGGTTTGTAAGACGTTTGGCGAATTAGATCTCGCCCTTGTGGAACACTTAGCAATTCTAAATAGTATATATTACAACGGTTATTCTAATTACGAAACTGAGATTTTAAGCCGGATTTAAGGTATCGTCAAATGCCCCAACTTCTCACGAAATCGGCCGTTTTCTTTGAATATTTTTTTAACCGAAAAGTTTTTTATGTAGGTATGTAATGTAAAAATGAAAATCAGAATTTTATGCTTCAATAAAAATAGCTAAATTAAATAAGAGTTTAGGTTACTATAGATTAAATACCTAATCATATTTAAACATACTCGTAAAATCGCCTCGCCTAAGCCGTCGTTTATTTTTAATTACTAATAATGTTTCGTTTATTCTTCACCTGTTCATTCATATTGAGAAGAATTTGAGGTTCATTGTGCTAATTATACTTATTTGTTGAATTATTTCTTACGATTACGGTGACTTTAAATATATGTAGCGTGATTCATGAATGTCATTCATTCGGCCGCTGCACGTGTTTTTTCACATTTGCAAATGCGGGTAGGCGCCGTCATGTTCTATTGCAATGAGGGTAGTTCCCGACATATACATTGAGGGAATTAAATTATATTTAAAACTCGTAAATAAAAGTATAAAATATTCTGGTAAGCAATATGCAGTAATATTTGCAAAATTTTGACCCTCCCTAATACTTCAGAACTTTCTTCGCCTAACAAAAAGCAACGCGCGGGCAGTTCTTAATAAAACTTAAATATTTTTTACAAAACACATTATATGTACGATAATGCTTGAACCTGTAATATGGTACTGATAGGTCTCAAGACTTTAACTTTATAAATTAAGAAGTAATTTATACTAGACACTTCCAATTTGTTATCATTGTCAAATGGTTACCTCACATTAACGCAATTGGATATTTTATTTTCTTTAATAAATATGACGGCGCGACGACGATGTTGATTTCTAGACGAGAGTGACCTATGAATGTCACTCTGAGGGAAAGTCAAACGGGCGGCATTTCATTCACACTGGGATTTTGACTCGGATCAGAAAAGGAAAGGCTGCATATACTCGACAATTCGTTTGAATTTTCTTTTAAGTTACCGATTTTAACATTCCTTAATAAAATTATTGAACCGTAAACATTTAAATTGAAATCCAAGAAGTGCAACGCGATGTCCTTTAATTTTAGAGCAGATTATCTGTCCAAGTGTCCGAGTGGTGGAGAGTGGTGGTAAGTACCCACTCAGCATGGAATTGCTGAATATCGGTACTGACTTGCCGTTAAATATATAAAACATTTTATTAATAAAATTCAGCTTTTTGCACTTCTTCCTCGTTTAAACTTTAACTACGTCAAATGTCAGACTCCTGCGTACGTGCGTGACTCTTATAAAGGGATACAAAAGTAGTCTTGTCACGTATTAATAATACACTGGAAGCCCGCCTTGCACTCGAAATTCGACCGTAATTCAATTTGTCAAAGGACAATTTTACATTGACATTTTTGATTATTCTGTTATCATTACAATATGTTGTTTTTGTAACTAATTAATTAATTGTACAATGTCTATCGATGGAGGATATTTAAAAACCTGAAAAAGGGGGTGTGTACCATAAGAGATTCGATAATTTTTTTTTTTAATTTTTGTTTCTTTATCCGTGCTATTATGCCCACTTATATCAGAAAAAGATAATATTTAGTATGTATTTATTTTAGTATAATAGGTTTATATATTAAAAACAATATGACAAGTTAAATAATTCCGCCTTAACATTTTTCCTAGCGAATGTACTCAGACTTGGGTTCTCAAGACGAAGCTAGGTTAATTACTAGTACTGAAATAAAATATTTCTAGCTGTACAGTACTTGTATATATGAATTGTAGGTGATCACGCAAACTGACCTCTTTCCCTTATATTCTTGTTCTGTGCTCTTTCCTTTATTACCGCTGCCGTCTCAGCGCTCTCGTAATGAAATGTCATCGCCGTCTGATCTTTTTACCACTAATTGAGAGCAACTAATGTTTTTCTTGCTATTTGATAGAATAAAATGAATACGAACGAAATAGACAAAACGAGGCAACTTAATAGCTTTTTTTAAACCGTTTTTCATACGTGGGAACGCTCATTATCCGTTAGATAGGTTAAAGTTTATGTTCGCGATTGTACTCATACTATTTATTGCAGACAAAAATTTACGAAACCCACCACTTTATTCTTAGTAGCGGCAACCTAATAGTTTTTTAACACTTTTTCCATGCGTAGTACCATTATCCATTAACACTCATTATCCATTGGAAAGGTAACAATTTATCTTTGCGATTGTACTCATAATATTTATTGTAGTCAAAATTTCACGGAACCCGCTTGATTTCGAACAAACGACTACATAATTAGGCATTAGGCTATGGTAACTAGGCATCGTTCCCCATGGATATCAGTAACATAAATATAACCAAACAACAAACAATTCCTGTGTCGCGGGCGGCATGGACAACATAAATAACACTTCACTAACACCCATGACCCGAGAATCGAACCCAGGTCCCCTCGCTTCGCAGACAGGGTAACTACCAACTAGGCTACGGGGCCGTCGTAGTTTCTTTGCCAGCTAACAGGGAATACGACAAGTAGGTACTTTAAAGGCTGAATTAATTAAAATGATCTTCCTAGTCTAAGAAATTTTAAAGCGACCCGAATAGATTCCAAGCAGCATTAAAAGCTATTGATACTAGTCACTTGTAACAAGACCCACTATTTTCTGTTAATTATTACCTATACTAATTAATAGATTAATTATCCTAATGTTTGATCACACTTGCAATTCATCGCGTATAAAGGACATTGCACAGATGTGGCCAACAGTGTGCGTGCTAATTAACGGCAAATAAAATTGTGTTTGAACTCCATTGAGGGAGCTAAGCTTTTAACATGTCAATTGAGGCGCACTTGAGCGCAGCCGTTAACACTAAAGTTACCAAAGTTATGACTGTATTTATTGTCTTATAGTACAATCAACTAATTATTATTACAAAATAACCATAATCGGAATATAATGGCGTAACATATTATGTAAAAAAGTGTATTTTTCATGTAACCATAGATTAAAATGAGTGGATATTCATTATTCATTCATGCAAAAGTATGATATCTCCCATGTTCTTATTATTAATAATAATAAACTGTTTATCGACAACTCTTACCGTAATCTCAATGTTATGCTTTGAACTAGTTCGTATTTAATATTAATATCTTCTTTCAAACAAATTTAATATTACTGAATACTTTTAAGTTTTCAAATAAAAGAGAACCATTAACATTTTAGGAATTTAATATTATTTTTAAAACGGATTAAAAGTTACCTACAATGTAATTGTTAGTCATATTGCTTTACTTACTTAAACAAATAACTGAAACAATTTGATTAATATTTACTTGTACAATTGCTGGAACGCTTGCGTCAACCAGCTTCCTTTCAATCCACATTAATTGATGTAACCTATTCGTAACACTGCATTCTGAGTAAGGTCGTGACACAGCGCGTTAGCATTAATAAATAACCCTTGCCTTCCAGTTTCGGCATATTGGCATACTTCGTTAATTGGCGCCACATCGCAGTTAGCTGCTATAACGTAGCTATGTATTAACAAATGCTTTTGTCTATGATATAGCCAGTAAAGCTGACGAGCATCTTCATTGATGTTTAATAGTACCCGTAGCACCAAACGCGGGTCTCACGGATTACAGGTCAAGATAAGACACTCGTTTTTTTAACGGATTAAACAAAAAAAACATTTTTTTACATTTTTTGTATACTGAAATGGATATGAATTTGTTCATCCAATACAACAATAAAATTTAGTAAATAATTTTAAGAGTACTTATTTTTTGTAAGTCATATTTATAAAATTAAAAAATAGGCTAATATAAAATTTATAAACTGCATGCTAAAATCGAATAGCAGCTTATTTTTTGAGCAAATTTAATTTAATTTTTTTTAATATTATATCTATTAAAACATGACAGTTCGTGGTTATTTTTACAATATTTAAAAAGTATTGTGAACGTGGCATTAAATATGCATACCTACTCAAGAATTAATTAACATTGTTGATCGACAGTTAATTTACATAGCAATGAATGCATGGCCCACAGTTAGTGATTGCAGCAATTAGCAATTAGCAATTACAAGAAGTGTAAACTCGGTTTTAATTAATTCGTAATACTGCCCTTCTATTGTTCATTTACAAATGTTAGGCGCTCGAGGCGGAACTGAAAAGGCAATTCGGTAACCGTAATATTTTGAAAATGACTGTGTAAAACTCGTACGCGGTACGAGGTTATCTAAATGAGGCACGCTACGCTACTCTTATTGTAACAGATTAAATAATAATGCTGCCTCGCTCACAAGACAAATATATAAAAATTTGCATTCGTAATTGAAATATTTATTTATGGAAATTTAATCTTCTCTTGGATGTTATATTAAAAAAAATGAGAAAATTAAAGCAGGAAGGTATTAAACTGAGATGAATTTAAAATTGTATATTTAACGAGTTGAAAATTTTACTCGAATGCTTTGGTTTGGTTCACAATTTTTAGTTTTATTCAAGAGATGATGTTAGGAATTAAGATTAGTGGAGAAGTCATAATCCTAGGTGCATAATAATATAGTAATTTTGTACTTAATATATTACGAAACTACTCCCGTTTGTAACTGTAGTCTGACAAGAGATATTATAAAAATTAAAAACAGACAAAGTACTTCGGTATTACTCCAATTTTAGGTAATTGCAGTGTCTCGTAAATCTGTCACGTAACATGTCACGACAAACAACACAAATAAAACACGCACGCACACCCACATACACACAAATATACACACACTTACACACAAATGCAGACATCACACACACATCACAGCACTTATCCTTATTATTATGTGACTATTTTAATATATTGTTAAGTAAACAATATTCTTCTTATAGTACTAATACTTTACATACATGATATTGGGTATTAGTACTGGGGTCGCTTAAAATATTGTCTCCAAACACATAACGGTTTTCGTATGCCCACCCTTGTGGTTGTCGTAGAAGACAGAAGTCAACCTGCTTTATGGTAAAGCTTCTCATAAGGATTTTATATTTAATTAATGACTATTATTATTGGTATTCTTTTCAATGAAGCTTGCCTGGTAGCTTCCTTGCTGGAATCAACCTCCAACCTAATCGTGATCCGATTATAAGCTTGAAAGTAAGGTTTTTTCTTTCTCCCTCAGTCTTCTGTAGCCGATATACTCGTATGGATATCTCTGGATGCCTATGGAGGTAGACAGGAATTAAATAACATGAAAAAGTTATTAAGTTCCTGGTGGCTTTGGGAAAAGTTACTAAAATTGAATGACCAATGAATAACAAAATGTAATCTTAATCCTATCTATTTTATGTTTGAATATATAAAAGCTTGAACGAAGTTATCAGCATACCTACTTAGGATTTTTGGGTAGTCTCGCAATTTTTTCTACTTTTCTTCGTTCGTTGGGGGTTAAATGATATGCGAAAAACTTTCCCTCGGATAATCCTTTTCCTTTTACGCGGCTGGACGTAGATTTTCTTCATTTACTAGTCTTTGTGTTCATTCGAGGTCAAAAAACGCCTGTATAGTTTCTACGAAGTGCAAAAATTCTATCAATTTCTAAAAATATTCGAAATTTTCTCTTGCCTCATTGATTCTTAATTTTAAAACTTTTAAAATATAATTCAAAAATGTTTGGCTCAGTTTACGTGAAAAACAATTTTTTCTCGGCTGTATTAGTAAATTGACTCACAATACAACTACATACATTTTAGGTATAATCATAGTTCCCAAGTTAAAAAATAAATAAAAAAAAACATGTCAAAACATAAAATATGCAAATATCACACAAGTATATACAGACACACACACACTCACTCACACATACAGACACAAACAAACATTTATAAAATGTACCCACTCTGTAAAGCATAACTGTAATGTTTAATGCAATTGTGTAATCTGTTTGGGTCGTAGTACGTAAGTAATAGTTTTAGTAAAAAATTGTAAACGCTGTTTGATTACCAATAAAATAAAAATTGTTCATTAAGAATAATTCCTATTTATAACTATACCTATGTTTTGTTAATAGCTACGAATCCTCTCAAAACAAATTAAAAAAAACAAATAAATACACGATCTTAGTTAATTCAGTCATTCACAAAGTACAAGATTGCAAGGAGACATATGAACCATTTTAAGGGTTCCGCAGTGAAAAGTTTTCAAATACCCGGTATTCACGAGAACTATAAGATGCTAGTGAAAAAAAATCAAATTTTACCGATTTGATTTTAGCGTTGGATATTTTGGAAACGAAGAATAAGATCAAAATTTTGAAAAATTCTCCTCCGAACAATTTAGTTAGCTTTAATTTGAGGCTAAGGCAAAGACCACTGAGCTAGTTTTATCTGTAATCATAATACACTGATTGTATAATATTGTTGATTTTCAAAGCACATCTTTAACAATTCTATATTATATAGCATTATCATATCACATATCACATATTTCAACATTCGGTTCATCCACGATACAATTAAGACACTTCAACTTTTAATAAATAAATAACTACGCATTAACAAAAAGCCATTACATATTACATCGCAGTTACGTGGGACATATTTTAGCGTCCCGCAGCCATTATTCACGCGAGCGGGCTCGAACCCCAACTCGTCGAGTAACGACCCGACCTAATACTCTCACATTCTTCGGAAATTTTTCAAGTCAGCTCCTGTAATAGGTTGTTTATGCAAGCGTTCATAGCAAGGACTTTGGTATTGTAAATTGATTTATCAGATTTTGGCTTTTCAAGAGTTTAGATTTGTTAAAACTTTAGTTCGAGATGGTTATATTATAAACCTACCATTTTTACAACACTAGCATACTCGCTCTCAATTCACATAATTTCGTATCCATTTATGAAGCTTCGTCACAACTGAACTAGCACCGCGTCACTGATCGTTATCTAATGTTATTTAATGCGCGAATGTTTTTATTTTCCGGTAACTCTTAAGATATCAACCTGAATAATATATAGCATCTCTGAAATGAAGTGTCACTCAAATGGCGAAGGAATTTTTCAAATATGTACCGTGATTCTGGGATCACTTTCCACGTTAATGTGCTCCCTGTTTTCGTATTTCCCTATATAATATTTTTAGTTTTATAACAATGGTGTCCTTTTTTCTTCAAGGGACAACAAATAGTAATTTTATGGACCGTAAATAAATGTTATCAAAATTGTAATTAGTGGCTTTAAATTTGTATTGATATTAATTTTATTTCCCTTTACAATTAACGTCATTAAGCGTTTGAGTTTCTCAGAATGCATTATTGGAGAGTTATTTAAGAAGTTGGTTCCTGTTTGCTTTTTGACCGTGTCTTATAAGTTTTGTAACGTATCGGTGATGGCTTCAGTACTGCCGTATATTGATGGCTGTAACTTACCTCCAAGTTGCGAGTCTGCTTTTGGGAACATTAAAAAATCAAGATGAATGCGAATAATGGCAAGTTACGGCTCGTTAAACAATCTCTTAATGCTAAAACAACCTTAGATATTACTAATCCTTACTGTTAGCAGCATATCAGCAGTTTTGTACACTTTAGTCTAAGAAAATCTCACATGTTCACGCAGCACAGTAGAAACGCTTCCGAAATAGACTTAAAACGTTTTCGCAACTAAAGCCAATACCGCATTAGGAGGAAAAATGTAGCCACAGTGTAGTAATCGAGGTGCATTTATCCGGCAATTGGGCGCGCCTCCCGTTTCCGTTCGTTAGTCGTGCCGGAAATGCCCCGGAAAATTGTTGCGACGCACAGACCGTTCTGAGCGAGGGAGCCTGGTATTCACCGGGTACACGTCACCCACACCGGTGAAAACGACGCGGAAAACTTTAAAGAATTGTGCCATGCCCACATTCTCCATGCAGAGTTGAAATGTTCAGAGATTATGTAGTTTACGTTCTAAACGAAAAATTTGCTATTCTTCCCGAGCAGAATTTACTACGATGCATCAATTTTGTTGAAAATTTATTCTAAGGAATATTAAGGTAATTTCATCAAATCTTATTATTAATTACTTGTAAACGATATGAAACGAACTCTTTGACTACGTAATTATTGTAACGTCAAAATCAGCTGGAAAATAAATGTTCATGCTGCTTTGTTGTCGTTGTTTTTTACTAATTAAAAACTATTAACAATCGTTCAGAAGCAGTAGTTAAATTGACCTGTTCCATTTTGAAACAACCCAATGTCGTTTCTAGTGACCCTGCTTGCCGAATGTTACAGATAATGTATATTTTAGGAAGTTGTTTGTGATGTAACCACATCTGCATCTTAATGCGTAGATTAGCACGTTAAAATGATACCATGCAAATGTGGCCAACAGTTAAGTGCATCAATTAACGGGTAAATCGACATAGAAATTAAGGGAAAGGCAAATTAGATTCGAACTTTATTAATGTAGCCGAGCATTTAACGTGTTAATTAAGGTGCATACGAACATTGTCGTTGACGCTAAAATGCTCTTACTTAACGCAGGTGTGATAGGGATATAATACGTATGTCTATACAATCGCAACACGGATATTTTAAAGTGAGTGTAAAAAATAAATGTTATTTAATTTTAACAATTTTTTATTTGACTGTCTTTTACCTCGCTACTATTGTCCAGTTAGTTGAAACAAGGGTACACAAAAGGTGTCGAGCAGTTCTATACAATCAACAAGCAACAGTATTTGTAATAATAAATAATTTTGATCAATTGTCAGAAACTTTGATTAATGATATTAAATTTGCTCAAATAGCACTAGTTTCGATGGAAACTATTCATAAATAATGTAAATACTTTGTTAGTAAAAAAGATCAGTGGTCACATCTTGGCAAAAAGAAAACAAAACTCCCCCGAATGACAACTTAATAAAAATAATGACATCCACTAGAATCGTCCAACAATTATGCGCACAATTATATTAGGAATACTTATATGCGTACATCCATAAACAAATAAACGAGGAATGGATGGATTGAAAACTATTCCTTATAATCAAACCTATAAATAATCCCATTTGCTATAGTTATTTCAGTTCCAAACATTTCACTTAAATTTCATTTGAAATATTACTCCTCAATTCTAAATTGCCTTTTTAATTCGAAAAACAATATAGACGTTATAGCAACGAGCTTGGCCTGAAAAGAAAAAGCAACTTTTACAGCTGATTTCAACCCAATAACTTTTATTCCCAGTGCTGCGGAACGAAGCCTGGTAGTTAAAATTTTATACCGTTCGTTCTTGTGGCAAGCAAAAAATAAACTTTAAGTGACCAAAATGTGCTTTTAATTGTGTAATATACATACCTGCCTTGTTTGTTTAATTAGCCGTAAAAGCGGAAAATAATCAACAACGCCTATCGCAAAATTATTTTTGTTTCAGGTATATACGAATATGTACTAGACACCTTCAGGCTGAGACGAGGTGCTTCAAAATTTAGTCCTTTCCTTGTACTGTCTGCAGATACTTTTTAAAAATAATCTACAATAAACAAATGCAGTGTAATACATATAAGAGACTTAAATATTTGGGCAAGCTTGTTGAACGATGTTCAAAACCTCCTTAATTATATATGAAAACGACGCCCTGAACTTTTAATGAGTTGAATTCAAATCCAGATGAATATAATAATTTTATAATTAAAATTATTTCTACAACTAATTTACCGTGCATGTTCTTTCATTTCAATTTTCAAATGCCAGCAGAAAGGGCTGCGCATAGTAAGTGATTCAATAATGTGCCTTCAATAACTCCAATTACATCATCGAAACTTTGCTAGCCGACAGGACTGTTATTATATGCTATATATTGCTGAAGTACAGTATCCATATAATAAAATTGAAATGTTTAAAAATAATACAATGTTATCTTTACAAAATACACAATGCAATCTATATCATGATCATGATCGCTTCGGGAGTATATCACTGACGCTGTATTTTACAAACAAGGGTTCTAGTGTGGGAGCAATAACAGAGAGCTATTGCTTCCCCGATGGGTTTTTGCGCGTCTGTGTGTGCGGTTGAAACAATTATTGCCGCGAGAGTAACGACCTCTGCAGATGTCGCTGTTTAATTAAAACTTTGAACCATCGTTCGACATCGACGTTATTGATATTCATCGTGTCATTCCACATAAACTATGCACTTTTAGAGTCATCGCGGAAATACGTGCATAAAATTTAATGTCAATGTTTAGGTACACATTTGACCTATAGTATTTCTTTTACGTAAATACTTAGCTAAGAAACGAGGTGACGCTTCTCCTGATAGTAAATGGCCATTATCGGCTATGAGGATTATTAACACCAAAAGCATTACCTTTGCGTGTCCAGGTTGGATATCACCAGGGATTAAAGTGCTCCATTCATACCAGAGTCCAAGCCAACTATCTCCAGAATAACGGATAAGGCTTAAACGCCAGGTCATATGGTGAAGGATTGGAAAAATGTCACGAATTGTCTCATTTACTGGGATGTAATGCGTGTGTTCCTTACAATTTAGGGTCTAGATTAATCTGTACTGTGCTGACTATATTAACTACAGACGAGGTGGTGACGTCACATCCTTCCGTGCATCACGAGCCTTACCCTGAGATTCCAGCACAGGTGTGAGAGGTAATGCGCGTGGGCAAAAATTCAGAAATATAATTACAATAATTTTGCCTAGCCCAGTATAATGAAGTAATTCGTTTGGTAGATTTTTCCGCTACCGCCTCACGATCTCGCATGTCTGGTGGATTCTCAACTTTAAGATCGCTGCATAGTTTACCAATACGTACCTAAATTTCGACGGTACTTTAACCACACTTCTTTACCTGCTGCATTAATTACCATCCTCATTCTGGAATCATAGTATCTTGTATGTATGTGTTGTGGTTGCAGTATTGGGTAACTAGTAATAAAAAGTTCCTCGCTTTATTCAGGCTTCCCAAACTCACGGTATTTTCGGCTATTTCGTTTATTAGCTGTCATAATATAACAAAACCAGAATTTGGCCTGTCCAGTTGTTAAACATAATATTATCGCTTGTCATATCCACTGACATTATATTAATTATGTCCTCATTAGTAGTCCACGACAAATCCCTAAAGCTACATAGTTACGAGAAACTGACACGAGTTAGTAGTAATGAGTGAAAGCAACTTCAACCCTCGTTAACTGAACAATGTTGTAAATGACCGCAGTTCTTGACTTTTACTACGAGTGGCAACGACTTTCTTATTTGACAAAGTCGTTACAATAGTCTTCACTACAATACATGACTTTTTGATATATTTTACAAATGTCATTATGTCATATTACATCATTAACTTACGTACATATAATAAAACTGTGACTGACTGATATTTGTTCCGACTAATCTCAGAAACAGCTTAACCGATTTCAATGCAAGTTTTATTTCAATCAGTAAAAAAATATTAAAGATAATTATGTAAATAAAACCGATCTTGTATAATTATTTTTTAACACGTGGGTACTAAAACATAGGTATCCCAAAGAACAATCGATTGCTAGTATGTAATAAAAATACTACTTTAACTTACCTTACCAGACGATTGCCTTACACTTTGACTAACCTATAACGTTCCATGCATATCTGATATCTTTTACCACCGGGAAACTCAGCAAACGCTTCCACCGCACCTCTCACTGAAGAATAAATTCCATCCACTTTGATTGGATTCATCAAGATCGAACATTACATTCAGAAACGACGATGAGTATTTACAATCTAGGAGCTGATCTTCATCTTGCTTTTAAAGTAAAAATGTGATGCATTGCTGTTTTCTTAAGACGTTAAGATAGCTGAGTAATTTTATATAATACTTTATAACATCCCAAAGTTCCGCTTTCAAGGATAAAGCTCACTGTTAAACATGTCATGAAAAGATTATCCCTTGTCACGACCTTTTTTGAATTCCTTTCAGACATACACAATTTGTATATTAAATACATTAATTTGATATATTATCCTACATACCAACATACGTATTTTATCCATTGAATCCCACGTCATGGAATATGGGGTTTTATCTTTCAAGATAATAAAGCATGGGACATACTACTTATTATTTAATTATTAAAATAATTAACATACGCGTGAAAAACGCAATTAGAGGTCGTATACTTAAGTTTAGATATTATTAAGGTTTTAGGGAGCAGGTTCAAACCACGAGCGAAGCTGGAGAAAATGGACTCAATATTGGCTCACAACATGTCTTACACGTCAATATTGACTTTTTACTAGAGTCCAAATAATTTTTAAATGGCAAACTTTCATTATTATTTCCGTACTTCACAGTTCACATGAAACCACTTACCTCAGTTATTATTATTACCTTTTTGAAGACTTCAAATGAAATAAGAACATTAATTGGCACCTTAACTCTTCTTTAATTAAGACTGCAATGCCTTTACTAGGTATATGAGAAAAAGAATCTGTAATACACTTATAGAACGACACTAGTTGTTATTTTGCTTATTGTTTTTAAAACATTTCAGATACAATCACAATTTTCAAACAAAATAAAGTCGTAAACTACCAGTATAAATGTTATGACTCGTGTAGATAGGTACATACCTACTTACTGTTAGTCTAACTCTAAGGTATATTTTTAAAGTTTCCTAAGAATTTCACTGGTAGTTCTAACGAGCTCGCTGTATTTGATGTTGAAATAAAGTCACGGTTCAGTGTCCATTTGGCGAATGCCGCAAACTCCACTGTGCTTGTTTATAGCACACATTTTTAGCTTTTCGCCTGCTCCAAATGATTATAATGTTTACACAGTTACATTATATTTTTTTCTATGTAATTTCATGAAGTTCGTAGGAAATGTGGCTTAATTAAAAAGATACTATATTAATTGTAAATTGATGCTCTCTTTATTGTAATTTATCATAAGAAAAAAATATTTTCCCGTTAAGTTCAAAATTCCTTGAAGAATCTTGGGGTTGACAGCTCACGGCCGTTATCCACGACATTGTGGGGTTATCATAGTAGATTCGCATACATTGAGAATTACTAAGACTGAACTTGCATATGAGAAAATCTAATTTTGAAGGTATAAGGACCTTATTAGAAGCTTTCGAATTTCTGACTTTTGACCTTACTGTCTAATTACAACTAATATATAGGTCTCTTTATATTTTTTTATTACCATTTCAGTAAACTTGTAACGGTGCCAAAGTTGAATAGTTGAGATGCCAATCTTCCTACTTGTCTGGGAAATCGTTAGTAGCTTAGCGTTAATTATATAAACAAGGGACTAACCGCATTCCATCGCTGTTTGCTCGCTTGTTGGCTATTTACCTGAAAAATCTTTTACTCAAGTTGTTCTATGTCCGTAAGTAACAGATAAAAGGTAGACAATAATGACAATCTATCAATTGATTACTAAGCTATAATCAAGACTAAGTTGTGTTTGAAATATATACTGGAACTTACATAGTTACAGCATTAAACTTACCTGAACTACTTACTCAACGAGTTTGCAAACTAGAGCAAATTCACGCCTACTTGTAGGGGCAGGTGGGTTTTGCATACCAATTTTGTCTTAGAACTGAAAAATCTATACCTTTTACAATAATTAAATAGTCTTTTTAAAAAATAAATGTACAAAATTAAATATTGAAATAAATAAATGATTAATAATGAAAACAAAACTTATGATCATATCCAATTTTAATATTATTATTTTCGCTGTAACTGAATTTGTAAACTTTCGGAGAAAATAACTGTCCTAAGCCGTGTTTTTTATTTTTATTTTTATGTACCCCTGGCATCTCATTGACAGCTTACAAAATTATTTTTGTCACTTAAAAGTTTTTGTTTTGTGATAACTCCAATTATTTATTTTAATGGGATAAAGATAGCAATCGAGTTATTATTACTATCCCCTATGTGTGAAACCTCGAGTGTGACTGTAGAAGGAACTACAGTAAATTAGTAAGGTCTGTAAGTAGATTAGTCTTATTAGAAAATATCAGTAAACATCCAATTAATAATCGTTAGTATTTGTCCCAGTTGAAGTTGATCGAAGACGTGTTGCTACCTCTGAGGACAAAATATGTCCTCTTGAAGATGTCACTGGCAACTAACGACTTACCAACCGAAACACATTTATTAGATATCGGAAATAAGTATAGCAATGACACTGCTTCGGACGAACCGTATGTAGGTTCTACTCTACCACCTATAATATATTTCTATTTAAACTACTAATTCCAGGTTTTTTTTCAAGATACAACTGTTCATGCTCTTTACATAGTTTTTTTCCTGTAAACCAACTTTGAAAAAACTTTTGCTAGATTTATACAATAGGTTGGAATTCTTTACTTTATTGGCGAAGTATACGTATACTTCGCGTTCGGAGAATAATATCTTTTTATGTTTTTTCTTTCCCTGTTTAAAACAAAGAAATCATAGGCAGCTAAATCAGCGCTTTGAAAAAGATTAGTTACAATGTCGGTAACAGAATTGTTAATGAATGACTTTGTTTTCGTTATCGTGATGCAGCATGATTCCTCGAATACGGAACTTTGATATTTTTTCTCGCACATCTTTTTAGGATTTGTACAACTCTACCCCTGAGTTAACTGAAATACAATTTTCTAGAATTGACGTCGACAAATGTTCGCAACGCGAAAAAAGTAGCCCCCATTTTTCGTCAGCGTTGCGAGGTCTTTGTAATTTGGACGGTGAATGTCCTTCTAAGAAGACCTCTTATGAAAATTTACTTTTCATATCATATTCACATGCATGTATTTATTACCAAATAATTATTCTTAGAAACGGTAAAATATTTTATTCAAATGTGTATTGTGGTTCTGGAGATTACCTAACCTACATATATGTATAAAATTAGCACAGATCAGAGCCCTCTGTCTGGCTTCAGGTAACAACTAACTATATCTTTGTACCAATAAGTCGGTAGGTATACAATTATCCATCTCGTTTATTAATCACATCAAGATTTATTATATTCCCAAGACATTTTAAAAAGGATATTTTTAATACTCACGGCAAAAATTAAACCGTGTTTAGCCGAGATGAGCCATGAGCCGTGACTAAAATCCATCTATCTGGCTCAAAATATTTGCGCATAACACATATCGTGAGCAATATGACGTATACAATATAAATAAGTTTAAAAATAATACACAGCTCTTCAATAAGAAACACTTGGGAAAATGCTTTCATTTGATTCCTAAGGTACGCCTTACGACGCCCTGCCACTACCTAGTTGAACAAAGTATTTGAATAAAGAAGTTCCAACAGCTGCGACTGTTATCTTTGAAAGGACTCCTTGGAAAACTTTTGGAGAGTACACTCTTGGAAAACTTCGGCGTTCTGATATTTTATAACGTAACCTGGGTATATATAGAAGATAAGTAATGTTACTTATCTAAATTGTATTTTGTCGAATTGTCATAGATGTACGTATAAATAACATATAAAGACAAAATTACATATTTTATACTGGTTTCAAAATTTTACATGCATTTTACCAATAAATAAATGTTTGCCTTTTTTTGTCAATATATTTTGGTTATTATTATAACAGAATCTAATCATGTCATTGAATTGGTTCCATTTTCCGCCAGTAAAGGCACTCTCAAAGCATAATTAGTTATTTCATGAACAGTTATTGTTTGATGCATAGGTTGAAAATGTAATAACCACGTTAATATATACCTAATTGAAATATAAGATCGAAGATTAAATATTAAAGTATCTCATACCTAATTTAAAAATAGATATATTAAAAAAACCGTGTGTGTATTCTTATGTACGCACGTAGGAAATTATACTTCTTTGGCGTAACAAATAGAAAATCTTTATAACCAATTTATCCCTCGCGTTATCCTGTTTTTAGAGAAACCGACACTAATAACAGAAAAAAACGTACTTAATACATTGAAAGTTTTATTGTAACGCATTATTATCTAATCAAATAAATTTTATTTAAATATCAAAAAACAAGCGAGGGATATTTAAACAGATAACTGTCAAAATGACGTGACATGACAATTGCATGATAACTTGTCGATTTAACATGAGGGTGTGCGCGGGAATTGTAAAAAATAAGTTTCATAAATTTATTTACCTAACCTTACCTAACGCGTTAAAAGAAGTATAACTTCAAAAATAATACAAAGGAGATATCCTAATGGTCTAAGCCCTACAAGATTGTCTGGATTCGTATCCTGCACGTACCGTTTAATTTTCTAAGTTATTTTCGTTTTATAATACATACACGACTGATACGTAGCTTACATCAGCGTAGTAAAAAAAAACAGCCAGAAAAGAAAACTGCTTACTATTGAGCCATAGAAAATTGATACAACAATATATTATAATGGTAATGTTTACGGTATATGTCATCCGATAAAGTATGATCCCTTCTATCCTGGAAAATGGAAAAGTTCTAATAGAATAGGGTTATATTTTCCAAATCACTGCACTAGCAGTCCACTTATACTGAGCGTCGGCTTTTAATAGAATGAATATATTTATTCGCTGCATTTATATGATAGTCGTAAATGCTCTCAATTTAAAAATGCTATGGCTTGTCTATATCATATGAAAATGTTGTCTAGGTACATACCTATGGTAGGTACAGAATGTGGTTCATAAGATATATAATATAATTGCATATATTTGAGAAATTAAAAAAAATATATATTCTATGTTATTAAGGAAGATTTTCGCTTTATTTTTGCCGGATACACAATTTAGAATTGTAGATTATTATATAGCGATATAGCGAACTCGAATTTGTTTGTAATTGACCATATAGTAATATAAAATAGTTTTTCTCTAACATTATCTGGTCTCCTAAATATCGATAGGTATTTAAATAGTGGTATAATAAGTTCGTACATATATTTTAGTCTGCACTCGTACAGACTAACGAATTTATTAATTAGTTTTCCTTAAATGTTTGGATGAATACTAATAATAATTAATCATGTATATAACTTATCACTACTCCTGTCTCTCAAACAATAAAGTTATTTAATTTTAATTTTACTTATAATTCACTCGCCAAACAAATTTCCGCAACCTTAATGATACAAAAATGCAATCATCCATAAAGACTGCATCTAAAGCACAAAGTGTTTCACTATTATTTGCAATGACGAGTACGCTTCGCTACAATGAACGCAATAACTGATCCGCGCACATCGCGACTGCACGTAGAACGACCGCAAACAAAGGAACCTATCTATAACCGGGAGCACTAATTTTACGTTTCAGAACACCGTCGCAGAGAAATATATTTTTTAGTTAACTAGCAAATGAGAAGCGAAGCGTGAAGACGATCTACAGCACACGAAGTATCTTTGACAGTATCTATGTATCTATCAGCTTTAAAAAGTCCACTGCTGGACATAGGTTTTGAGATCCTTGCGTACGTGCTTGGGAATGAGCGAATAATCTTATTGGATACGTAAATATTATAATGTTCACGGTTTCTATACCAAACTGCATGATATTAATGCGTCGGTAGCAGCTCTAAGATATGGAGGAGGTAAGAAACAGCCTCCAACTAGTATTAATATTCCCCGCTGTCAGCTACAGTAATTCCACTGCTAGCTTCGATACCCGACTCAATTATTACCATTGCAATTTCTTCTTCTTCTGTTTTTTTCTTTATCCCTTAATTTGCGCCACTCAGACCTATCCTGAGGCTTCTGATTCCAACGAATACCCGCTTTCTTCTTCTGTTTTTTTCTTTGTCTATTCTTTGGCAGTAATAAGTGGCCAAAAGAACTAGCCGCTAACCTCATAGTAGTATACCAGGATGCCGTAAGAGGCGACTGGACACCTCTGATTAGATTAGATGACATTGTCCAAGGTAAGTGTTGACCTCCTTTTGCTTCTGATACCAAACGATTGATCGAGATAACTTTGATGTTGCTGATGTCAATGGGCATAATGACCACTTAGCATCAGGTGGCTTGTCTGCTCTTATCGACTAGTTTCTACTCGAGAAACTCTTTAGGAATATCCGATATACACAATTGTGATAGCCTAGTCATTGGAAAGTTGACCTTGTAGGGGAACAAAAGGAGTTCTGAGCTCGAAACTAAACTAGCTGCAGACTATTGGGCTCGGGTTACTTTTCATGATGTTAGAAATACTGTTGTAGTCTGCCACGCTGGTTAAATACGTATGAGTGAATGCATTTAGCCTAGTTTGATTAGTAATGTTCCTGCAAAGCGAGGGATGCTTACTAATAATAATTTGTTTTTCTCGGGTTGTCGTTGTGTGTTTCGAACTATTAGTGTTGCCGGAAATCTCCTAGGATGAGCATGTGAGCATTTAAAATCTGAATTGGGTAGATATCCTCAAATAACTTCGCAAGAAATAAACCTTCGCAGAAAAAAGTGACAATTAAATTATAATAGGTACGTCACTTCGAAAAT
>DWPA01000147.1:0-32358 GCA_018251375.1 Calpodes ethlius
AATTTATTCCTCTATCATAATTAATTGACATTATGCATACCGTTTATTCAGTTTATATTATTAAGATAAATAGTGAAAAACCTGACTCAATTAGTCATGTGTACGATAATTAAAGGGCATTAGTATAACTAGGCATAATTCTTAATTCTATGATGAACGCTTATGTTATAGCGATGGAAAGATGGTCAATTATTTAACGACAAGATCCAATTAAAAAATATGTGAAAAATTTAAATGATATTTATATTATAACTAAGCAGCAATAACGTCTAGGTTTAGGTTTAATTTTTTTTATTCTCAAAAGAGACATTCGTATGTTACTTATAGGAAAACAGTAGTAACTTAAAATTAACGATATAGATCCGTCAATTAATAAATTCGAATACACATTATAATAGATAATAATAATAGACCAAAACATGTTATTATTTTATAAAATAAGTGGCAAATGAATAGGGTGCCAATGGGGGTTAATGAACACCGTCCCGGGACATCAGCAACACTAAAAGCAATAGCATTGCTGGCAAAAACAGAAAGAACTATAATCTCAATTTTAAGGTTATTCTAGAAGTGTGGTTGCAAACCAGGCCTGCAGAAAACCCTACCATTGAAAATTTTTAGCAAAGCTCAGCGAGTGCTTCGGGTAACTTGGTTCTAACTCAGAAATAATTGCCATTTATACTCCATAGTCTTAATATTTGTTCAAATTTATGTTAAAACTCAATTGCAAGCTTGCTTTATTTTAAATTGTACAAATTATAATGAGTTCTTATCAAAGTAATGATTCATAAATCGATCTTGTTAGAAATTGGTAAGTGCATATTAAACGTGTAAATTTTCAAATTGAAAAGATTTAGCTACTTTACATTCGATACACTCCTAGAGCAGGTGATATGCCGCGCAATTAAATCAAAGTTACAAGAAAGTTATTGGTACGCTTATACATTTTAAATATGATATAAGTTGGAATTTAATTAAAGTAAACATATACATATTTATATTTACATAACCAGATGGACTGACGACCTGAAAAAGACAGCGGGCATTTGGTGGATTCAGAAGGCTCAGGACCGGTCCAAGTCGCGCAAATTAGGGGAGGTCCATGTCCAGCAGTGGACATTTAAAGGTTGATAGATAGAAACATTTACAATGTAGATATAGCAATTAATTTGGAATCTTAGAAGTGATAAATAATAATATAAGTTTAAACGTTTAAATAGAAATAATCCTTACATTCAATATTCTACGAACTTTTAAAGTGTATTAAACTAAATGAAATGTGTTATCTACCCCAAATTTTCGCAGCGAAACTATTCCACAGAACATATTTCAAAGTACGAAACAGCTTATATAAGAATATGATGAGGCACAAACTATTTTAATTTGAGGCATATCAAAAGGGTTTAATGAAAACGAAGCGAAACTTTAGTGCACCTTCCTGCGTGATAGTGATCTTTAATATCGTATGAGTGGGCGAAACATTAAGGCTGTTATCTCACTGGGTAGTCTGGCAGTAGCCATCTGTTTAATTGACTATATAATAATTCGATACGTTACACGTGCAAAGAAATCTTCTGTAGTAAATATTTCGCAGAAATTCAAAATTACATGAGAACTCAAAATTTTGGAGAAATATAAAAGCAGTGTACATATTGACAAATAAATAATATTTTCGTATATTTTTTTAATGGAATGCTTTTGCAAATCTACGTTATTTACATTAAAATTATATTGCACAAATGTTGCCACTTATTTAGCGTGATAATTAACGAAGAATAAAATTTTACATTTAAAAAAGGAGAATTCGGGCGCGGTCTTCAATAATTACTATCGCTAATGCAGATGCGTGGCAAGATGATATAAGCCGACTATACCCATGCGATAGTAACGCATCGTTGATCAAATAAGATAATCTAGCTCCTCAACGTTCAATGAAATACTTTCAAGATACATTACGTATCACTGGTAAGAAGATTAGTGGCTGTTTTTTGAAATGAATAACGAAATCTACTACGCTTCTCCAGTGATTGCGATTATGGTAAGTATTTATGTTCATGATTAAATTAGCTCTTACAAGGTCTTGAAGCAAAATCAGTGAGTTAGATTGGTCTCAACTCATTAATGGCACTCCAAAGCACAATTCTGTCATAACTTAGAAAGCCTAGTGCATACTCTACAATGCTGCTCCATTGCAGATGGGTGAAGGAATTTTGTTTGATGTAGATAGAAAATTTATATTATATATCCGTTTGGCAACGCATCGATGATACCTTAGGTGCAAGTAATGTCTATAGGAAACGATAAATACTTAACATTTTTCAGTTTGTCTGTTCTTGGCTCTATGCATAAAAATATTAGCTCAGTATGTTCTCTGCCTAAACCGAGAGGCAAACGGAAGCGGCCGCGCCCGTCACAAGGTTCAACTGGTCTACCGTCTCATCGATTCAATTTCTCCTTTATACACATCTAACGTTCCAATTACGCCTTTAAATGGTTATTATAGCGAAACTTATGTGGATGGCCCTGGGCAGTATTCAACACGATACCTAAGCTTTATATGGCTCGATTGGAGAGGTTATACACCTGAGTTTTGGTGAAGCAAGCTGTTTCAAGTAAATCTGTGGTTCTATTCACGATGGTTATCAAATGAGCTGTAATTTAATACGTTACTAATTTTTTTTGTGAATGACTTCTAATTGTAAATAGTGACTTGAAGCAAATTTTTGTTGGTCGTGGTTTCACCTGCTGTATAAATAGGCTATGTACTACTGCTTCTATGTACAAGTGAATAAATATACAACTG
Organism: Calpodes ethlius; assembly: GCA_018251375.1. Taxonomy (NCBI): domain Eukaryota; kingdom Metazoa; phylum Arthropoda; class Insecta; order Lepidoptera; family Hesperiidae; genus Calpodes; species Calpodes ethlius. Next base: position 2,804 of record DWPA01000147.1, read on the forward strand.
CTCCCTTATGTTGATGGGCACTGAGCTCTCTATCTAGGTTAGTGTCATCTCTGGTATAATCCGTTTTCATTTGAAATAATGCATTTATATTTTATGTCATCTGTTATGCATTAAAAAAACCTTAGTTTTTAATCAATGTATCAAGGTAAGATATTCAAAAACAATTTTTGCTAACAACAACAACAAAAGTTTTTGGCGTTCATTACCTTAATAGCATCAGAGTAAAGCGATTTATTTTGATTTCAAATAAAATTTTCCAATTGTTTATATAGACCTTAAGTAAATAGCGTCCTTATACTATCCTTTCAATAAATTTTCTGTTGTCAAATTTAACCCACCGATATAGGTAGTTATTGATTAATAGCTTTCACGTGCAAAACACATCCCAAGAGCATCTGACCGGAACTATCCGCTACAGTTTTCCTCCAAACTTGTAATTTATTACTGACTTCAAATCTTAGTTAATAATTCTAGAAACATCATTAAACAGGATGCGGTTAGATATCTTCCGTACGGTCCGTTTATCCGAAATATGGAAACCTCTACAATATTTACTTGGAACGTGTTGGTTTATTAAGTTCAACGCCGATTCAGAACGGTCCATTGTTTCTTGTGCTGTGGTATCTATATCCTACCAGAATATATATCTATCCTTCAGTGTTTTTAATTTACTAACATTACCTACATTGCTGCTAGTACTATCTGTTCCTACTACTAATGTTACCCGTATTTTCCTACTATACTTCAACGCGGTATATAACATGTTAGTGACTTATATAAACGATATTATGAAACGAAATTTGAAGCGCTTAAAGTCCGGCTGTTTGGTAAGCAACAGCTAGCAAGCTTGGTAGGTTTTTTGAGCCGCTAGTGGCAAATCTTCTTGAACGTTACCGTGCTTCCTAGGGCACGTAAACTATTGGCTTTGGTTATTAAAATTAGATTGTTCTAAATTTATAATAATTAGATGATTGTCGTTAAGGCATGTCGGAGGCCTTTGGGCGATATACTTTCTGATAATTCTGTTGGCCACTAACTCACCAATCCGCACTGGAGCAGCGTGGTGGATCATACTCTCAGTAATGCTGAGAGACACGTTAGCTATTGTCAGTTATTAGGTTAAAGGAATACACGTCAAAGTTTTATTAGAATCGATTTTTCTTTGCCTTTTAGGCAATGATTAGTGAAGACGGATTTACTGATTGCAATACTTTAAAAAAAATGCTGAATACAAGCGAAAAAAATTGCATTCGAGTAAATCTATTTATAAAGTGCTTACAGAGGAGAATTGAGCTGGAGAATGAAAGAACCATAGCATTTATAATTCCAAAGTTAGATTGGACTCGTGCCGCGAAACGGATTTTCTATGTAAAACTACTCGTCCGGTTATACTGGACTAAAATTGCTAACTCATATTCATGCCCCGATAAACCGTTCTATACTATTTTAACGAATATGAAATATATTATTTCTCTAAGTTTTATGCATCACTGTCATCTTTATTATTACAAAAATAACATAAAATATTAAACCACGGTTACAATTACAATTATGACATGGTTTGACATTAGGTAAAGGCTATTATTTAACTACGGATTAGTAGACTTTAAATCTGTAATAACAATTTCTATTTATCTGTATTTTGGGTTCTCTAGATGCACTTTTATATTCTACTCTGCGCTAGTTCTTTATTATAAAAAAAGATTGAACAGGAGAGGAAATATCGGAAATTAGACCGGGGTTTGTTATGGTGAAAGGGTTAGGATTATGAATGGGAATCGTATAAAAGAAATTATATGGAATTTATAACTTAATACTTTGAAGAGTATCAGTAATTTTATAACAACCTATTTTACGCTACTTTTTATATGCTTATTCCAATTATTATAGAAATCGCACGTCGCGCCTTGTCCCTATATTATTTTCCTTCACTATACAAAATCATAAATTATAATATCTTAAGCGTCGCAGGATTCTAAGTCAAAATCACGGTACGGCCCGTCTTTTATATCATTAAGCTCGTACTGCTAAATATCAAATATAAAATGCATTCTGATACATTTTTAACAAAATGGATTAAACAGAACAAAAGAAAACATAGTCCCTTTAATTTCACGAATATTTTTTAGCCAAGCTATCTTGTTGATGGATAGTCTCAAATTTTAGTCAAGCATTGATTTATTCCTTATTTCTGTACCGTACCACATAGTTTTAACCGAATTTTATCACATTATAATATTACTACTTATTTTATGGTTATCAATTCTTACTTTGGTAACATCTTAAATTATTTTGATGGTTAAAATCAAATGCAAATCAATTTACATTTAGAACTTTAAATGTTCAAAAAATAATAATGAAATAAAATAATACACGCTTTTATACTGGAAAAAAAGTACCTGTAATGTTCAACGGTGTTCCCTTGCATGGAGCCATTTCTAAATTAAGTACCAGATCATACTTGTCATAAAAATGTATTTATTATATATTTATTTATGTCATTGGAACTAAAGCAGGGTGTCAAAATTCAACTTCATAGGATAATAAAAAAAGTAAATTTAATTCGGCTTGCAAGATTTGAACCAAACAAACATACTAATAAACTAACAAACATTGCAAGTTACACAAAAGCGTTGATAAAAGATTCAGGTTAATAATGATATAAGGCGCATATGGTTTGCGACGACACTAATTTTCATATGTACATTGTACGTCGTTTTAGTTGTATAACCTAAAACACGAACACACAACAAACTGTAGTCGTAAGACCTATCTATACGTTCGCGCTTTGCGGCGAAAGTTGTGATTGCATCCTGCAACTTTGGTGCGCCTTCAGCCTCTCTCTATACCTTTTGTTTGTCATCCTCGCTTTGTGTGGCTGCCTCTTCAGTTGCTGCTATCTACAAGCTCACGAATATCATCTAACAAGTTAATAAATAACAAGACTACCACTTAACTATTATTTAACATTTATGTATTTTTATTCTGTCTTATTATAGAACTTAAGTATGATGCTTCATTACTTATATTCACTACAGAAATAAAAATATATTTTTTTCAACTTATCTCAATACTTTTTTTTGTGTACGTCAATTGTTAAATAAGTTTTTTTACATGTGTAGAATTATAAATAATGCGATTATGATAGTTTAAATAACAAACAAACAACTTAAGTTTTTATTTCCAAAAGAAACTTGCAAAAGTTAAATAGAAGCTTTTAAAAAAGCTCAGCTGGGTCAATTGAATGAGATGAGTGGGGTGAGATGTCTGTATCTTAAACAACGTTCTGAGAAGATAATTGAGAATTGTAAAATAATGATAAATCGTGTAATAATCCTTTCAAAATGAGACAGAGTTTAAAAAGTGTCACCATTTAGATCGACATCAAACATGATTAGCCTCTACTGTCTATTGTATGTTTTTTATACACTGTGGTATTATTGTAAAACTTCTTCTGATGAAAAGAATGGTCTTTAAAACCTTGGTTCTATTGAAGATATCTGGCACTCGTCCATGCTTTACAGTGGCTAATACTTAAAGCTCGCCCGATTGCCTCTTAAAAATTCAGCTCGAAGATCGATTCATCGTTAAGACAGCACAAAACGAGTCTTATTGAAACCTATGTCATGGTATGCGTCGATCCTTACCATATCAGACATATTAAACCGACGACAAAATGCGCTAAAGGCAAAAGCGATAATCTCTCTCGTCTCAGAGCTGAGTTAGACACCTTCGTGAGACTAACGAAGTTCTTATAATCCCACCTCCGGCGCCTGGAACCCCAGCCTCCCCCTCCTTCACCCCGTAATTGAGTTATTGCCTTGCATCTCGTGTCTTACGCGTCCCTACTTACTAATGGTTAGTATGGAATTTTTCAAAACCTTACATTTACATCTTACATATTATTAATACAAGATGAGCGATAATATATTTCATCATTATAGGACTTCATAATACGGTTATTTATTGTCAATTTCAAAAGGGTTGTCAGAGTTTAATTAAATTGAGATTTTCGAATACAAATCTTAGTGGTTTGCATTGAATTGTTGGCAGGGACTAGTACTCTCGAGACATAGAATGGAGCGGGCGACACGCAACGAGAGCGGTTGGCAAGTCGCCCGGGAGGGCGGGCTAATGGTATCCAGCACGCGACACCGACTCTCCACTCCCACTGCAATTGGTCAACCAACACCATTTCTTTTATATTTTTTACATATATTATATTAAAGTGCTATGGAAGGTTATAGCTTTATTTTAAAGGCGTTTTTGCATTTTCCAGCGCGTTCGTTTTCATAAAGATTTAAAATTACAGGTATAAGAAGTGTTTAATTTACAAAACAAATATATATTGTAATTAATTACATAAATCTGTATGCTATTTTTTAATCTTCATTCATAAATCCACTTAACTTTTTCACTATGAAGTTCGGATATTGCAATCAAAATATTTTTCAGGGATTTCAGCAGGTTTTTGCTAAAATGAAATTACATATTTATTTGAAGTGTATAATTTTTATTTTCAGAATAAGACTCATTAACCTATGACCCACATCCAAAAGAAATAGAGTTTTATATAAAGTTTAGAATATTATAACATTTACATCAGAGTGTAGTTAGCAGTACATAACTGTAAATGGTGTATATTGGAAGCAATTTCGTAACGTTAGTCATAATGATGAATAGACTAAATAATTTCATTGCTAGGATAAACATAAAAACGCGTCACGCTTAAACTCCCATGCTTATACATTGTATTAAATTTACATTCGATTTTGAGTTATTATCTATGTGTAAAGTTCGAACATCAATAATTATGACAGCCCATGGGCATTATATTTGAATTTCGCAATTTAATTAACTTTATTAATTAAATAGTGAAATTTGCAATGTAAATAAAGGTTATTAACAATTAGTACTTACTACTCGTAATCCACTTACTAAACCTAGTTTACGAGTATGTGCATGTGGCCTTGTTGCGTGAAATATACGTTAAATATTAGACAAATTGTCTATTTTACATATCCCACAGCTTCAAAGGTCTAATAAATTTACGCTCTATTAAATTAGATACCTACTTCAAAACCATTCTGTTATCTGGCGGTGAAACCTTGTTTTAATAAGTAATTTAATAATTGTGTTCGTAGCTGTACCTGGCTAAAATTTGAATAATAAATATTAATTTACCGTTGCAAATAATGTTATTTCTATAGTGCGTTTGTAACTGGGTACAATCACAAACATTGTTCAAAACATTTCAAAACGTTGTGAGTATTATGCAATTGTTAGCACGTTCGTTAATCAACATCGGCGGACTTGTTCAAATTTGTACACCGTTCATCTAGCGTGTTCACCTTTCAATGTGGCTTCAAAATTTAGTTATAATTTCTCTATTTCGGCGCAGCGCCGCGCACCACAAACAGAAGGGACAAACAAACCCGTTGTGGTCGAAGAGCTCTCGTTGCTTGACGCAGCCTAGTTCGGAATATTCCACCACTCAATTGCCACTCCAGTAAATTTGGACGTTAATGAAAAATTTGTACTTCGTCTAACAGTTACCTACCTCTTGGGAGGTTTCTGCTAAAGGCACGGTCTTTTTCTTTTTGGCCTTTGTGTTTTGAATGTCGCCGTGTTTATGTTTACCAAATATAAGCAACGGAAGTCAATAACAAATTTGATGCATAGAAGGTGCATAGCCTTCGATATTATGACCGATTGAAAGTGTTATTTTATTGTTAAAGATATACGTGCTAATATTAATCCCGGATAACATTACAATTTATAGACATAATGAAAGCATTTGTAGATTTATTGTTAATATTTTAGATTCTTTTTACTGAGAATATCTTTTATCATGTCTTCTTGATTCTTGCTTCGCTGGACGTTAAATGATAAGATTTAGGTTTCAGCAATAAATACTTTTGTATAAATATTTTGCTAATATCCTAAATAAGTTAAATTGGTGAACGATTATGTACGTACGATATCTATTATTCCTTCAATTCTTCTATCACCTTGCTCAGGGATATAGATATAAAATTATCCAGTGCGGACTAAACGTTCTGGTATTACAGTTATAACTTTAGTTTTTGGGTTAAAAATGTTTTTATCTTCCCGAGTAAGAAAGATATCTCGATTTTATACTATAAATCATATAATTATACTACTCATAGTAGCTTTAAACTTATAGAACAAAGTACGTCGTAATACCCTTAAGCTATAAACTATTGCTGATAAAATGATCTGGCAGGTGTCTTCGCTCTGAAATGGTACTTTTAAATTACAAATAATTAATCTAAAAATAAAGTGTCGATGATATAGTACGTCACGAAGACAGTTAGTACGGTATTTTTAACTGCATTCATTTATGTACATCGGTTGAAATATAATGTATTACATTTTAGGTAAATTAAATATTATGTTTTATTTTATATTATTATTATTTCAGCGTAATTCGTGTTTTACGCTGAGATGACTGCATTTGTAAATATTAGTTCTTGAAATAAATTAGAGCATAAACATTAGAATAGGCAATTAGTATACACAGACCATTCATAAATTTCAGAAAACCTAAATATATTATCCTTAATTGGGATTTCTCCAATATGCCATGGACTGCTTGAATCCAAAGAGTATCTCCTATTTTAATTAGGAAACCAGACTATCTTTCCAAAAAGATGCAACTTTGCTTTCTTCTCGACCAGCCATAAAAATCCACACTATATTTTAAAATGTTTTAGTGCTTCAATAACGTTAAATCTAGGTACAGCTAAGTAAACAAGGAAGCATTTCACAAACTCTAGCGCGCAGAAGCTGTAAAATAAAACAAAAGCCTTGAGGGTGTGAGCGCACTGACAGAATCTTGGCGTCGTCGGAGTGAGCCTACATCGAGCTTCTATCTATGTCGATCTGGAGCAGAATGCAACTGAATATAGTTTACTGTTGTAATACAGCTAAAGTTCACGTTGATAGAATTGTAGCGAATAAATGTCCTAGTCGATTCCCACCTTTAAATCTATTTTCCGAAGCAATATAATTATTTAAAAAGCACCTATTTTATAGTAAACAGTGTCGTTTAAAATTTCAGTTCTTTTTTATTTCAATAACAATTGATTTCTTCCTTTATAAAGCCATAGAGTAATTTACTACTCTGTTTATCACTGCTACAGACTAACGAACGATAAAATAAAACTGAAATTACGTTATGCAAAAAAAAACCTTCAACAGTCTAAAATTTAACTGCAACTAACATTAACAACTCTTCCATTGATGATGTTACAAATTTTATTTAAATACATAATAATTTAATAAATAAAAAAATATTGGCCACATAATTATAGTATGCTTGAGGTAATGAAGTAATTTCAGTACAGAACTCCATTTTTTTCTTCAAGCAAACATTTTCTACTACTACAGATATATTTTTGACAGTGAAGGCTTTCAAATCTGAATAAATGCAATATAGTTTTTGATCGAATCAATGAAAGCTCTTTGGTTTAAGACAACTATGCATTTTGTAAGCTGAATTTTTCTATAAACTAAAGGATGATTATGTATATGTAAAATTGTTGCATATAAAAAAATCGAAGTAGATTAGTTTTTGTTAGTACAGCTTTACAAGCATTGCCATCATTCTAGTCCTTGAATATTGTAATGATTGTAACATAGATAAAATATAAAATGGTTCTATTTAATTAAAAAGCAATTAAATGCAGAACCAAATTATACGGTCGATTCAACGATAGTTTGAAACATAAAAATACGTGAAAAGTGTTTAAATTAGTGATTAGGTCCATTGAATAACATAACAGGGTTGGGCGAATCGTTTACGGGCATAATAATCATTAAAATGTATTCCCATTTTATTCGGCCTCTACGCGGACCCGGTCGATTATGATCTCTATCCTTTTTCGGGGTACCTCGTGTGGCCAATTCGGCTGGCTAAAACTTTCAAACGTTGGCCATTTGGAACTAGTTATGTTTGAAATTGCCAACTTATTAGGCTTCAGTGTAACGTACGTATTTATTACTAGGTTTATGTATTAGTATTGGTATTAAATGTGATTAGATTTAACTTAGGTATGTAAATTAAAGGTCAAATTAAATATTATGTTTACAATAGAATTATATACTTAAAACAAAAAGTAACTTACCATGGGATAACTGATAACTAAAACGTACTATGACATAAAATGTAATTTAAAAAGATTAACTACTCGTCGCAATTGTTATTTTTTAACAAATGGAATAAAATATACGCATTGTAAATTATTATGTTACGTGCACAGTATATAAAGTAGATTGTACTTTTAATTTTCTCCATTACATCTAAAGATCTAAAGTTAAAATGAAAATATTGTACGGAACCATAAAATTATAGAGAACATCGTTCTAATTTATTTCAGTTTTGTTTTAAAAATCATACTTGAATATGGTGAACCGGAAAATAAAACAAGTTATTTTGTAACGTGTAATTTTGGTAAACAGCTATTTGATACGAATCAAACGATTTTAGTTATAATAACGCTCTAGGTATCTCTCTGAATTAATACAGTTTTTCACAAACTTATTTAATACAAGGCATTTTATTCTTACAACGTTATTAGTTTTTAACTAATAAAACATCTTTCCGATTTCCCCTATAGTAGTTGGTATCTTGTTTCGAAAATATATTGATATTGTCTTGAATTTATTGTAAATTATAAAATAATTGTTATTTCTTATCTTATTTATCTTTATCTGATCCTGCTCTTAGTTATATTGCTTTTGATGTGATTTATTTATATCGAAAGGTAAATAATTATTTAATACTCACAAGATATTGAAGTACCCACCTTAATTCTAGAAAGGCAACGTGAAAAGCTGAATTTTAGAAATTAATGCGTCTGTATAGATATTTTTTAGCTCGTTTCAATGAACTAGGGCCGTGGAGTTTCCCGCCGTAGAGTGGCACTTCTCATGAACTCAGCTACCTGTATCGTCTCTTCCTAGCGCTGTCATTGCCGTTCGAAGTATCTAACGTGCATACTATAAATAGTACACGCTACCTTAGTTAATATTTAAGTTTCCTACGTTATGAAAGTAACGTATGTAGTGTATAAGTATGTGGTTTTTGAAGTATTTAGTGAGAACATTGTTTACCTTAAACAATTAACATGTTGTCATAAAATGTTTATACAAACAGGTGTTATGCGTAAATAATGATTCACGGATACCAATAGCGGATCTCCACGAAAGCTTAGGCAGTATTTTGTTGAGTTCAGAAGTTGTATTATTACTATCAATCCTTGAAACACTTGATTAATGTTGAGATGAAACGAAATACATCTTAATGCCGAAAGCTCCACCTCAAATAAACAACTGATTTATAAATATAATAATATAGTATAATAATAAATATAGTAATAAGCTCTCTTTCGTAAATGAGTGCCACATTGCCTTTCTTAAATTCTGCCTGTTGACTTCTAGTCAATAAATATTGATTCTGGGCTAAAATACTTATTTTAAGCCTCTAAGCCTTTATTTTTTCATCGTTTACATATTTTTTGTAGTATTGGCATTAAAATTTATTTACAGAATTACGTTCACAAGTGCCTAAAACATAAATACAAGCATTGAACTGTTGAATTATTATAATGGGTATCAGTGACTTACCTACTACTACTACTACTACTACTAAAACTACTACTACTAGTGCCACTACCTTTTCCCTATTACATTTTAAAGTTACTTATCGACTTTATCTAGTTTTATTATCAGAATCTGGGACAGATATGGCCCACTGATATATTAGGGTTGCCTCTCAATGCAGGGCCATAATCTGCTATTCTTTTTAAATGTTTGGTAGATTTGACACAGACTTTCTTCGGTCAGCCGCCAAGCATCTGCTCGTGTTCTGGCTCAGGCTTAAGAGTCAGTTCTTTTTTCTACTTTCTTGGCCGACAAAGTACTGTTGCTGCAGTAGCTACCACCAGATGGATGTTTAGTTCTTTTGTCGGTTACTTGCATAAAAAATCAAATCTTCGTAGCGCACTCTGAGCTATGCACGTATTTTCATGATTTTGTCAACCTTGTAAGTGATTTTAATTACAAAATTACAATATTTTGAAAATTTTGAGGTGATTTCGAACACAACATTTAAACCATTGGGTAAATTTAAAAGATCTTTTAGTTATTGGTGGTGCATAATTATTAAAAATATTTTTGTCATTACACGTATTAATTTAGCAGGTTGGTTCCTTTACCATGCGCTATTAAACGAGGCATTCCAAATTAGTTATTAGGAACGCAACCAAGATCTGGGTATAAGAGATTCTAATCCATACAAAATCTTCATCATGAATCCCAAGCTTCATTGCCCACTAAACAAGCAATATGCAAATATGATCAATAAAAATATAATATATATTTATGAATGTTCTTTTAATTTGCTTCGTGCTTCGTCACTTGAGAACAGCATAAAAAAGATGAGTTATGAGAAACGCCTGTATCGGCATTTTATGTTTGCCTTTATTACCATTCGTCTGTCCTCAAGTTTAGATTGCACACACATGAATTAATTACTTGCAGGATGAGTGTAAAAAGTGCACACACGTGAAGTCGAAGGTGGCGTGCCGTGTGGGGGCAGGAGGCCACTCCCACGGCGACGCCTGCTCATTTTAAATTGTAATTACAATTTATTATTGTGTCTCTGTGCCGCCTTCGTCGCAACCGACGCCATTTTATCGAACGACTACTACTCGAACATCACGGTATCGTGTAATATCACATTCGGATTATAAGTGAAGTTTCGAATCAAGTGGCTTGTGTTTGTGAGTTTAGCTCACCTGTGTTTTTTAATTCATAAATTAATAAAATTCCCGGGAAATTTTAGGGGCTAGGCTTATTATGTTTGAAGTCTTCATTTAGGTGTCATTTGATACTGGTTATTTTTTCCTTAGTCAATATTTTTAGTACAGGAATGATATAATTTAACCAGGTACGAACGATCATTTATTTTCTTCTAATATTTGTAATAAAATTTTTGGTCAAATTATTACGCTGATTTTGTGGTGAAGCAAGCTGCTTCACTTTATCTGCGTATTTCAATAACACGTCTATGGACACAAGGATATATGACTTTTATAATTACTAAGGAAACTATGTATATGTTGTTTCTTACTTCAAGGAAATTTTATTCACGAGAATAGTTAAAAGCTATAGAAAAAAAACACTAATGTAACAATTAGAATAATAAGTATTATGTTATTTAATAATATATTATCTTAAATATCTTATCTATGGCTTGATTTCCTTATGCCGTTATAAGTACCGCAGTGATATTATCGATATTAATCATTTAGATAATAAAATAATGATGTTATGAGAGAGTTTCTGGTGCTCTCTGGTGAAACTGTCTTAAGGTGGCATCTATTAGCGTTTCTTCAATATAGTCAACGACATATCGCGAAGAAATATTTTTATATTGGATTTATGTTTATTGACAGCTTCGAGCTTCCACTTTTTATATTATATATAGATGAATATTTATAATATATGCCTTCGTGTGTATGCTTACAATATATGGTATGTATGAATGTATATGTCTACCTAGTAATAAAAATATTTGGAAACTTCTATCAATAAAGTGATAGAAATAAATTAAGTGTACCTAAAATTACGTGACAATTAGATTTATAATAATTTAAATAGGTACTTAACATTTTTTATAAACAGTCAACAACGAGGTGAGGGTAAGTGGATATCGTCGCCACATAAACAATACCGACGCGTTGACGGCCACAAAAGAAAAGGGAAGAAAGAAAGATCGAAAATACAACGAGGCAGGTGAAAAGGGCAAGGCAAGCAAGGGTGAGGCAAGCAAGAAAGTGGAAGGTAGCTAGTCAAGGAAGCTTCACGGGAAACTATTAATACCAATAATAGTGCCTTAATAATAATTTTGGCAACACATTCTTAAAGTAAAGTCTTATCACTAATCTTTCTACCTACCCCCTAAGCAGGACTAACTTCTGTCGCCTCTTACGACAGCCTATTCTAATGATTAAATCGGGATCAATATTCTAGGCCGTCTCAATACGACCAAAATTTCAGTTATTTATGTAATCTCCTAACATTTTAATGTATATAATAAACATTGATAAGATTGCGGATTAATCTTTGTCATGTTAATAGATTCATTTCTAAATACTATTACAACAATATCTCGCTCCAAATTGCAAATGAAGAGACCGTCTTTGCCCCTCAATGCAGGGCGTCGTTAAATCCAATTGTATTAGCAGCAAGAGGCCCCAAGATTAAGAACGAAGTTCATCTCTCTTGTCTAATGTTATTCAGTACCCGCTGTCCTGATGTCCTTGTCCATTAGCTTGTAGTTTGTTAATTTGTTTGTCAGGGTCTGCGAATGGAAATTAACAGAAATTGTTCCTTACGCCGATTCTTAGATAGGTATGTATTTAAGAGTATTATTTGCAAGCTTAATTTAATTTACCTGTTATAGTTGGCCTATCAAGAAACGTGGCATAGATTAATAATGATAACAAAATTAAACTTTGCGGAAAATAATGTTTATGATAGTTTTTTTTTCCTTTTGACGTGTGGGGAATTTAAGGAGGTAAGGAAGTTGTTTATTAATCAGTTCATGGTATACTCTGTTGACTCCTTAGTTCTTTGACTAACGGTAGGTTATTTTACCCAAAAATGTAATATATTACTAATCTATACTAATTTTAAAGAGGTAATATTTGTGAGTGATTTTGTATGTAGGAATTACTCTTCGAAACAAACAGCCTAATTATAAATATCGTATCATATTTAAAATAAAACACGGGCGATTGAAAGAAGGAAAATGGAAAGGTTTCCGCTAACGGATGCAATGAAATATCGCTTGCTCTACAAAATGCCTTCAAACAATTAATGACTAATCTTATATCAGAACCTTCATATTAAGTTATGCCTTTTACCCCGCGGGAACATATCTATTTCCCGGGATAAAATGTAGGTTATCTATTATTTAATTACCGTTACAAACTCCATCACTTACTCATTTTCCATTGCGGGCCATTTGATGGTAAGCGGTCACCGTCGCTCATAGACAATGACAATCGCATCAACGATGAAAAGAAGCAAGAAGAAGGAGAATGGCGTGAGTGAGAACTGACTCACATTCTTCCAGCTGTAATAGAACGAACCATTTGGCGACTGACTCAATTACGAGAAAGGTAGCTTGTCATGCAGGCTTTACAAATAATATGAATGAATGATTAAATAAGAATGACTTAATAATAATGTTAAATTATCTTTACACAAAGCTGTTAGTGCTGTTCTGTTTCTAATACATCTACTATTTCTATTTAAGTAGTTCAGATTGTCTTAAATATAAAACTGTGCCATTGTTCAGTACTCAGATGTAATGCAAATTGATACAAGACGCTTAGTAAGAAGGGTTAAGTTGTTGTTGCAGCGGAGTGCTGGCGACAGTGAAGCAATCGCCTCTCTTTTCTGTTAATTGAATGAATAAAGCTTACTTTGTCTTCAATAATGGCTGTTGTCTTCCTTGTCTTTTTTTCAAGTAACAGCCTAACGACAAGAAATTCTAATTGAAATCAGTTTCATAATACTTTACCAAAAAAAAACCCTTGATAGTTAAAATCTTGACCTGAATAAGATTTATTTATGTTAGCTGTGTCTTTTTAAAAAAATATGAAGTACATCTAAAAGGTTATATTAACCAAATATCAATAAAGATATTTTTTATTTAATATAACTTCATTTACCATATAAATTGGTAACTTAAAACTCTAATTATAATAATTTTGGGACATATAATTTCAATGTGCCTCTGAGCGAGATCCATGTTCATTTCATTTATTACTAAATATGTACTGTAGAAGTATTTAATAAATAAAATATTGCTTCTGTTCAAAACATTTCAAGATAATATGACGTGACAGACAGACGGAAAAAGAGACATGATACAGTGATATATTCGTAAGTCTGTGCGTGTTATAAGTGCGAAGCAAAATAAACAGGATGATGTCATATAGTAACAAACAGTATAGGACGCACTTATCCAATAAGCTGACCTGAAAACCAAAAGAGAACTCTGGAGTTCGAAACGAGATTATACCTGGGTATTATCTCGTTTCAGACATTTCAGACAATGGCAGTATTACTATACTGCCATGACAACTGACTTGACTATAAACAAAATATTTCGATAACACAAAATATGCCCAACGATTTCGCCTCCTAGTAATAAAAATTATAACTAAATAATAGGTAAGTTTGTTGTTAAATAACAGCAATCGCCCTGTACAGAAAATAGTATCTAAATCTGTCAAACAATTTTAGAGATAAATGAAAAGATTCGTGTGCACAGACTAACAAACACACAAAGAAAAAAAAAACATTTCACACGAAACACATATCTTCTCCATTCTATCAAGGATAAAAAACGAGGAAAAATAACATGAATCGCAATGCGAGCACTTGCCAAAGTTTCGTACTTAAATTTCCATCGAATGTCGTACAAACATGTAAAGGGAACAATAAAACGGAGCTCACATCATCCCTGTTAACGAATAGCTGCACGAAGACAATAAACAAGACCATACATCACGCAACAACATAGCTCAAAGTTATTTAATTATCGTAAGGAAAAACTAATCCGTGGAGCAGAGAGCGAAAATTACGTCGCACTCGGCAGGTGCGTGGCCTCCGGACGCGTACGGCGCGTAGGTGCTGCTCTACAGGGGGATATTTATATTATTAATTTAATTTATTCTTCATTTATCAAGTCAACGTTTCGTATATGAAAATTTATACAGTATGTCCGGGTACGCTCTAGTTATTAAAATTGTAAGGTTGTTTTAGTTTTATTAAATAAAAACTTAAAAAACAGAGCCAAAGTAATCTGTTTGATTATCCTTAACGTAAATATTATGCATTTATAGGTAGGTAAGAACAAACATTAAATTAGAACTAAATTTAATATTTAATAATATGGCACAATCAAATTCAATAACAACTTAAAAAATTATCATCAATAAATTTGCTATAATAAGATATTTAATATAACGCACATAAAAAAAAAAAAATCTATTTCAAAGACCTTTCCCTTGGCATCTCCCTGTATGTAAGGGTCATACTTCAATAAAGACTATAGGTGGCACGGAGCTGTCTCGCGCGACAATATTTATGCCCGCAATATTAACTCCGATGCGACAAGTATTAACTGGAAAACGTTTCTTAAGTGAGAGTGTTAACCACACACCTACATCACGTACATGTACATGTTATTGTATAACAGCAAATTTAAAGGGGGCAAAGTTTAGTATTAATACTTTAAACACACAGGTGAATTAGAGGGTCATATATTGTCGTAGCAATTACGAGCGATTGAAGTGATAAACTGTTTATTTCTTATGTCAAGGAATATCTCAAGATCTTTTTTATATTGTGATGTAAATTAATTATATTTACTAAGGAGGCCTAAACGTTGCAGATTTTTTTATGAAACTGTTATTCCTTCCTAGAATAGACTACTCTTAAGATATAACTTATGTAGTAATCGAAATTACTAATACATACATACTACATAGTATAATATGCTATTACTGTTATTAACGAATTTATGTACTAGGTACAACAGTACTAGAACATAATACATTTAGTAATTTACGCTGAGAGTTTCATTTTTACTAGTTAAACTATAAAATTAATTCAGTTAGTATTATCGACGTAGTAAATGATATTGCGGTAGCTCTACGGTTTGTAATGATCCTGTATACATAGTGAGTATTTCGATTCTCGGCCGAGGCAGATGTAGGCGATAGAGGCTAGCGCTAGACTTATATTACCAAAAACTTTTAGTGAGGGGTTGGGAATATGTTAATTTTAATAGTTTTTTTCTCTTTTCTTTTCTAATCGGCAACGCGTCCGTGGGCGAGTTAACTACTTACTACCAGATGGCTCGTCACTGTTTACATAGAAAAATTCCTGTCTCGTTTGTGTGTTATTGTGCCTAATCGTAGGTACTTGAGCTAATAGCTTGATATTATGTAAATCGTTTATAAAAACAGCTTTTTATGCAGTTGCGTTTGTAACTGGAGGCGAAATCCATGATCTGAAAATATCTCAAATAAGGGGCCAGCGATTGAACTGTGTCCGAATTCGGCAAGGGAGGGTCCGCATCACTGCGTCCGGCCGCCCGGGGCAAATATAAAAATCATTCATATGGACAAAATAAAATTGCATCCCAAATAACCCGGTGCTCATCGGCCGAAAATCTATTAGCAATAAATATGAAGTTTTCCGATTTAACAGGATTTAAAACGGCGCTCGAGCGCGCCAGAATACCAATAAAACACAAACTTCTTATGACTTTTCTTGTTTATGATACTGTACTTTTATTACATCGGTGTCTTTTTCTATTTCAGTGGGAGTGATATAACTTCATTCAATGTAATTACCTATACATCGTTTTTATTATATCTCTTAAATTAAAAAAATATTGTTTATCTCTATGATTATTTGTTAATTGGGCAAGGGACAGAAGTCCCAAAGGCCACTGCGACCACTTTATTGTAGGCGTAACTCTATGATACAATTTCGGAAGGAATTTGCAATACTTTTTTGGTTCAAAATAGGAGTTATTTTTAAATTTAAGTATAATTAAAATATAATGATTTTTTATCTACCTTTTATATACCTACTCATATTTAAACTGTAGCGCTGGGACTTTATCCATCCTTAAGCTCAACCTCTCCGGCTTATAGTGCACATTGCTGAATAACGGAAGAATTTGTCATGAACGGTTCCTCCTATTGACGTCGCTCTACTCTTTACAACCTTGTTTAATGCCGACGGTATGCGTAATGAGTGTTAGAGATCTGTACCCGAAGGTTAGATTTGTATTTTAAATCGACTATGCAATGTTTGTAAGTGTTTCGTTCACAGTGTCGGAGAGACAGAAGTAATACGGGCCTTTCTGTTCGGTCGGTGTTGTTCATGCCTTTATTGTTCCGTTATGACTCTCATCGGGTGGGTGTAAGCTCATTTTACGTGAAAACGTTTTATTTAACAGTCCTGTTCAAAGTTTTCACTGATGTTCATGAAGGGCAGAGGATGGTGGAATTGCAAGCTCGCTTGCTATCCCTGTTCTATAAAAAATTAGCTTCCTTCCCTGATTTTGTCAGGGTTCTTCAAGAAATGCGAAAAAAGAGTTTTTTTTAAGGGTAGCGAAGCAGTTACACTCCTTTGGTGTTGCTTATTTCCATTAGTGGCAGTAACCACTTACAATCAGGGGCCATTTGGACTTTAAGCTATTAAAACTATGAATATGATACGAGTATGTAAAAACTTGTTTCACAGCATAAATAAAAGTTTCTGATGCTACTGGCCTAGGTTAAAATTTACAAAGGCTCTATTTCCTGATTTCATCTACCTACTTTATGGCTTTTATCATTACTACCTCTTTCATGGTTTTTACTTTTAATAAACATTCGTCATCTAATTATAAATCTGTAATAATACCTCAACCTTCGGCTAAGTCCAATAATAATGTCATTTACCTTAAATGGACATTATAATAAAAATTGGATATAAGTTTTGCATGAGTATAAAAAACATTTCACGCAGTTTACTTAGAACCTTTTTATAGGTTCTTTAGGCAAGACTAGAATATGAAACTGGACATAACTAACTGTAAGAATAATAAGCCTATTGGAAGATGAAAGTAGGTAGGTAGGTAGATAGTCAATATCGCTCTTTTTGATGAATGAGTGCCTCATTTCGTTTTCCTTAAATTGCGAACATAATTGGTTAGCGTAATGGCGGATTCCTCCCAGGTTATAGGTTCGTTGCCTATTATGGTAATATGTAAAAAATACATTTGTAACAAGTAGGTAACAACCTACTAACGGCACATAACCTGTAGTGACGATGATTAAGCCAAGAACGAATTATAGTAATGATTTAACACAATAGAATCATTATTATAGCATAGTATTTATCTACGTAGTTTTATCTTCTAACAAGTACTTAAGTATGTGTCCTCGAGTACCCATTGAAACTTAATTCGAGGTCATAGTATAAATTGTAATAAACTTACGAGTAGTTGTAACCATTCTTAATATCTTGTTTTACCTAAAGGTTGTCTGGGTGTGATTGCGGTTGTGTCTTAGATCATTTATTCATTATTAATCAATGTAATTGCTGTCAAACTTACTTAATAATTGAAGAAATAATTATGTATGTCGTAAGGATATCATCGATAACAGTGATTTCATCAAATCTGTAGAGGGGTAATCCATGGGTTAATTTCTCTAGAGAAATTAAGTGATTTGGTCATTCCCTAAACTGCTTTAGTTAAAATAAATAAAATCAAGGATATTAATTTAGTTTCGTAAAACAGCTGATAAATTTAATTGAATACATAACTATATTCCTTTTTAGGAGTTTATATTAATTTTGCAATGTTTGATGAATTGTTAGTATGTTTGTTTGGCTTTAATCTTGAAAACTGAATTAGAACTACATATTTTGTCTCATCATATGAAGTTGAAATTTAGTTCTAATGTATATTTATGACAAGTATGACGTGATACTTCTTTTAGCGATGATTCCAGACTAGGGGACTCTTCAACGGTGAATAGTAGTTACATTTTTTGCGGTATAAGCGTGTCTTTTAGTTTCATAACTATTCATTTTTATTAATATTCAATTTGTCACTTAACACTTTCTTATAAACTGTTTTGTCTTAATAACCTTATGGTAATTGACGAACTGTGGCTTCATTAGTAGTGAGATTTCCTGCTGAACGAGGATGCTGAGTTCGACGGCCAACCAGGGCAGACATTTATGTGAGAGTTAATGTAATTTAATAATTAATCGTGTATGATTGTATCAATTTGAAGTAAATAAATAATTTCTTCATCTTATGGCTTCATCTCATTAATTTATCACAACAGGACGCGGGTGTATCCTCGTAACGCTGCTCCAATGCGAATCGGTGAATGATTAGCGATCAACTCAAGTATCAGTCATTTTTTGCCGTTCAAAGGCCTCTAACATATTTGACCACTGTTATCAATAGATAGGTTGTTAAGCTTCAATCAATCGCAATAAGCAGTTCATGTTACGTTTGACTGACAAAAAAAATGTTGATTAACTTTAGGCTAACTTATGAATTCATGATACTTGACTTCGCTAACACCTAAAACAGCAAGTAGGTCCAAGGCTTCTTAATAACAATGAGACCTGGTCTGTGTTATATAATAATCGGTATCGTTAGATAATCATCGGTATCGACAGCTTCGAGTGTCCTCCGAAACACGGTAGCACTTCAGTCATCCAAATATGGTAGACCACTTACGTTCGACACAAGACTCTAGGCTTATATGAATAGTAACAATTATTAATGATAGTTCGTTCTCGAATCGTGGGTATTAGTAATGTGTAATTATTATTATCCCGTCAATATTATTCTAAAAAAACAAACTTAACTTGGATTACGGTATTTTCCAGTTTTTGTATTTTCATCAGACTTGGCAGGTGTAGGTATGTAGTGTTATTACAAAAATATTGTACAACTGAACTGGTCTGATGATGAAGCTCCTAGGAGAGGAAACATTGGGTACATTAGGTATGCTTTCGACTGCTCATTTTATTACGGTAAGCGGTCTCTGTCACCCATGGATATCAGTAACACAGTAAGAAAGATGAAAAAAGATAGAAAGTCTTTAAAAAAAATCAGCCAGAATCCGACGCGTCCTTTGATGGTAGACTTAATAAGTGTTGTGGTAACTAACCATACAACTAAAAATCTTTTTATTAACATTTGTGAAAAGATGCTCGATTTAAAAAGTATAATATTAAATTAATTGTAAACGCTTACATAATAGCTATGACAGTTAAATATAGAGTACTGACTAGTTTGTATTAGGTATTTCATTTCTTCATAAGCAGCTCAGGGAATGGATCAAATCTAAATTTGTGCTAAACAAATGACCCAATGCAGTTGCTATTTCTTAATCCAGTGAGATTTAATTATCTCTTTTAAGCTTTATATTGTATAATGTATAATGTATTTGATGTTGTATGTTTATGGATGTTGTGTATATAAGGGTGTGTATAAGGGTAAAAACAAAAGTCGATGTTATGATTTTCATTTTTAATCTTGATATTTTCCTCTACAATACAAGGCACACACACAATTTTAAGTAAAATCATTAAAAATAATTATAATAGAAACAATAAATAATCATAAAAGTCGCTTTGTGAATAGCATACGATAACCAAGTATTAATGTGTACACAGAGAAGCCTCGACACTTAATTGACAAAGGAAAGCCTACTACTACTTCGGACTGAAGTTTACAATTGAATTTAGTAAGATTTCGTAACCATTCTTACGTCGCCTCGGAAGGGAAACTGAAAGATAGGACAGAACCACATTCACGCACTTTGTACACTCACACGTTTTCATTCAGCTAAACATTTATAGTAACAACTAAGTTTTACCATTACGTTGCATTATCCATTACAGATAATATGTATGAAATTGTCTCAAGCGAACTTTACATCGGCGCTTGTCTATTTTCTATTACAATAATTGTGCTCGGAATAATAACAATGATTCGACAGTCGATAAAGATTTCGCTTCAATAGCTACATTGTTACGGGTGTTAAGTTTATTTGCAAGAAATCGTCTTTTTCGGTTCTTTGTTAAACGTCCATTGAATAGCCAAGCGCCAATTGCACGCCCAGTACAACGTCTAAATCTATTATTAGTATTTAAACTATTTTAGACATTAAAAGTCGTCCCGTAAACTAAGCATTGATATAAATAACGCTATCATTTATACTTTATATTAAAGTTAATCCTACCGCACTTACTGTTAGAATATCTACCCACATACTTCGACTCAGGATATGAGATACTGCGATTATTTATACAAAGTCTACGACAGAGAACTTTAAAGAAATCTCTTACGTTACATACGTATTGTACGACACTGTCTGTTTGTGTTCAGTCAATAAATTTGCAAAAATGAATCGTTTATGATCACTAACTTAACGTATAACTATTTATGCTTTTAAAGATATCAGTTAAATCTAAACATTGCACTAAAATTGAATAAATTACATGATACTGAAGGTCATATAGTAATGTATTTAATGGGGCAATACTTTGCACGTTTTATTTAAGAAAAATAAACCAGTACCAGTTTTACTGACGATACGAAATTTTCGATGTAAGCAAACGAAAAAATATACGTAGGTACGAGTACGTAGGAACTAAAACACTAATACAGCATTGATTCGACTAGCGCGTAAAACTTATTGAATTTATACAAACGCTTGGAAAAACAGAATTGAAAAAGCAGTCTTAGTTCAATTCCAACCGTTGTGATTAATTAGTATGTTCTTCCACTAATTACCGCCAATAAAAGTAATGAATATGTAATAACGCCGCCCTAACTCGAATATGCAACAGGTAAATAATGATGCTTAATATATAAATATGGCATTCAAAGATAAGTTTAATTAAAGGTACGTTTCGTAAAAGATTAAATGTTGACGAATAAATTACTGGAATCGTCGATAAAACCGTTATGACTTACATCTAAAAATATAAAGAAATATTTACAAATTTCACTATGGAAGAAGAATTGAGACTTCGCCCTAACGCCACGAAATCTTCGCACTTACATGCTTCGATTTAATAACAGTATTTACAATTCAATCTCAGCGTAAAAGTACACTTTGTTCGAGATCCGTTACATCAGAATTTTAATATACTAAACAATAAGACAAATAATTTTATTTTACATGAACATACGAGCACATTGTCCAAACTCGTTTCTATCAGCCCAAAACGCGGGACTGCCTCCGTCGACCTAGCCCTAGCGCGTCGCGATGGACGCGCGTAAAGTCTTTCGTCACTTCGAATCTTTGGATTTACTTTTCTCTGAACTCGGGTTTTACACTGATAATCGGTTTTCTTGTATCGTCTGTTTCTTTATTATATTCTTGGTTTTCGGGGTAGTCGGGGGCCCCGGAGGGCGCCAGCTAAGTGGCCGAGCTGAAGAGTACTGAGTTCTTGTAGTATCCGGCGCGGTCCGACAGAGGGCTCTTCACGTCGCGTTCCATGGCCTGCTGACGGGACTTGCGCTCCATCTCCAATTCTTGTGCCAAGGACTCTGTTGACCAAAAGATTTGTTTTATAAAATTACTGTTTTAATAAACACAAAATAAAATTGGCACGAAAGCGTAATACTAAATAAGAAGTCATTCCATTTATATTTTATTCGTAATATTTAAGTCATTTCGTGTGGAATTCACCAGAACGGTCCATTAAAATCCGGTTACAACTTCCTATTAGTAATTTTACCCATATTTGTGAGTGCGTGCCCGGAAAATGTCATTAGTGCTTCGGTGAAGCGACATCAAACGGACTTCGCATCTGTATGCCACTTCCTAATTTAATATGCAATCCTCCCTTTGGTAAAAACCTACCTTTCACTATGTCATAAGCGCTTATTAAATTGTGTGCAAAAGGGTTGTCTGTAATGTATTCTTAGCGTTTTACGTGTAAGATATTGTTTGGGGAACGAATAATAATGAATAGAGGATGCTTATACAACGAGTTAATACTTGTACAGAACTTTTAATTAGATCTCAGATGTATTAAAATACCTAAACCTCGATTTCGTTCAAACTGAACTTAATGAGACAACATATTTTGATATAATACTAACTTAGTTATTATAATATTTCAATTTATTAAACCTTAATAGATAGGGTGGCACATAATGCAGCTATTATTATTATTGAAGAGTCTCTATAAATGTTGTTGACTATGAATAAATCGAAATACAATAATAATACATTTAAAATATGCTCCAAGAGGCAATTTAAAAGTGAAACACGTCTCGTACAGAAGATATTCTAATAAGATTTTAAGAAAATTGACAAAGTTCGTGAAGAGGCAAGAGTAGGTGAGGTAAGGCAATTGTCTCCGAAAACGTCTACGTTTTACGAAATATGCTTATTCAATTTCATGCAACGCTTGCCGCCTCCTGCAATTTACGAGATATAAAAGATATAAACGGAATCACGTTTTTTGCTTACTTTCATGGAAGATTTTCTCAACGAAGAATTCAATTTCTTTTCCCGATATTCGTTTACAATTTATGATTTGACTGAAGTTATTCTATATCATATTAGATCATAAATCAGTGTGTATGTCAGTTAATTACGGAGATTAAAGTATCGTGTTTAACTGATTAGTGTGTATTGAAAGACATTTACTTAACTTGCAATGTAGTGGTCAAATCTTACAAATTTAATAAGTACTACTTAATCTTATCCTACGAAGATGTTATATTGATTTTCTATTGATGACAATATTTTTTTAAGACAAACATGATTTCATTCACAGTGATTCCAGATGAGGAACTCTTCATCGTGTACAACAAAGATGTTTTTTTTTTTGCTTTATAAATGAGGTTTTAGTTTTTTAACCTATTAATTTATTATACAACAAACTGAATTGTAATTGCTTCTCTATTTAGAGAGAGAAATTTGTTGAATTTTACATTTTTTTGAACAGACTTTAATTTATTTGACAGAAACAAATATTCAAGCGCTTATCGTAAAATCATTCGTGAGATAAAAAAACTCAATTATAATCCGATTTGTTTCAGTGGAGACTGGCTGCAGGGAGTCACACTCGCAAGTGTCGCTTGTCGAGGGTTGTCCCGAAACAGAAACCTATTATCCCGGGCGAGATTATACGCCTAGGGCGTCACAATTAAATATTATACACTTAAAAGCTTCGGCCTTTGCCGTTTCACTTCGCTGCCACCCCTAAATGTCCCATTAGGTCTGTTTGAATACGTAATATTTTTGCATTTGCCGCTCCGAAAACAGAATTGCCGGTTCCTTTGAGAGTTATAATCTATTTGTTCTTTGAAATAACTGTAATGGTTGAGCGCTTCAGTTAAATAAAAAGTTAACCTTTTATGTCCTTGTCTTCCCAATTGCGATATCTTGAAGCCCAACCAAGGAGGTGAAATGCCCGCTCTATAAGGATATAAAATTTTATTATATTAGCGTACTATATGTATATATTAGGATAAGTATTGAACATTTTTATATTATTGAGTACTTAATAAATCAAAGAGTAACTACGGCCGCTGTATTTGTATTTATCCGTCGGTAGATTTCTATCTGTTTTGTTTAAAGCCTACAACACGAATTCCACAGGAAACGTTACCCTCTACAATTGAAACTAGAAAAACCATTCAATAGTTGTATTCGTAGATTAATTTTAAAGAAACGAATCGATTTTGTAATTAAATAGTGTGTCGAGCAAGAAATTACGCCTTTGTTATTCACTCGATCCCAAAGACAAATTATTTCTGTCATTTTAGTCACACAAAAACTTCTACTATTCAGATCGTGAAGCCTTTTATTTTGTATATTTATAAATGTCATTGATCCGTAGTTAGTTAAAAAAGTCATAAGTTTTTTTTAACACGACAACGTTGAAAATAATCAATAGTTTTGAACAATTTCTATGCAATCGACACCGTTGCTCGTAATGAGGGTCGAATTAATTATAGCTTTGAAAAACCAGGGAAAAGTTTTTTTCTAACGGAAACCCGAGAAGGTTGTGGACAAACGATGCTTGGACAGGTCGTGAAGGGATGGCGCAGCAGGTACGTATTAGATGTCCTTCAAAGTGGGTAGTGGTCATAATAAGATCCCAACAGGGTTTCTAATTGTATTCACAGTGGACCGAGCTACTGTTCCTTGCGTATTGATGCGTATCGAATCCCACTGATTGAACTGATCTTCTATCAAACTTTCTTTTCCCCTTTTTTTCAAAGAATCAATTTATTCGTGACTCCATTGACCTTTACTTCAAATGATTTATCTATCTCTATTAAGATGAAAATTTAACTCCATTATTTTCTACCTATACAAAAACTATTTCTATTATGCTATAATATTTATTTGGAGTAAATGGTAAATTCTATATTATGCAATATGCATTGTTGATGTTAATTATTATAATTTGAACGGTTATTTATTCGGCTATCCCATTGCTTTCCTACGGTAATAGTTTTATAACGCCTAGACATCTAATTTCTTAATAACCTGTTGGCTTAAAGTACAGTAAAAAAATATGTAAGTATGTGGTAATATCGTGTACCTACTTACCACCGCGAACACGCACACAGGTGTGGGAATGCGTTTTTTATTTAACAATAGAAAATGGCATCTAACCGGTAATTTTAAAGAAAATGAAGTTTCAAATATAGCAAAATTTTCATCTCACCACGGTGCCCTTTAAAAGCTTACTTTAAATTTTTACGGCCTTTCGCCATTCAAAAAATTATTATTCTAAGCTTTTAGGTAATTTCTCCATCTTTTCAAAAATCCATATTCGAACCTTAGCTCCTTCAGTATACGTCAGTGCAAATGTTTGTAATTATTAATACAGTACGATTTGTTTTATTACCCCACCAGTACCTAACTCTACGTCGAGCATGAACGATCAGCAAAAAAGCTGTCGATCTATAAGATGCAGGAAGATAACTGTATATATAAGCACCTACGTACATTTCATAAACAAAAAGTTAATATCGTCAAAGGTTTTGAGCGCACCTGTGCGGTACAATTTTATTTCCATTCATTTTACAGGCGTACCTAAAGAGTACCCGGAGAAGTTTCCTCTTTATTAATTTTTCAACTTTATATTACTTAATATCAGTAGCTTCATTCGTTTCTGCGGCACCCTCATAAAAATGACTTATTGTTAAAATAAACAAAATTAATTTAAATAAATAAGCGTGTATTTGTAACAAAAATAATCTCTTAAACGTTTAACTTCAGAGGTTTAACTTCTGGAAGACAATGCGATAAATGATATTGCCTAGTTTTGGTATGGCAGTGAGTGACTTTTCCATTTCTAGCTAAGTATTCGCGTGTTCGCGTGCGTTAGATACTTACAGGTAACACTTAAATTGTTGCAATTTATACTTGAAAAGCAACCCGTCGTCGGTAAAAGCCACTCGTCAACGGAATATAGGAAACGGTTAAAAGTATCAATGCTACTATTTAATTTTGTTCGACAGTGCAATTTGTTTTAAAATTTCTAGAAGATAAATTTAAATGACTTCGTATGCGTATCAGTATTCTACGCATTTGCATATCAGCTAACAATATAAAATACTAAGAAAAAATAAGTTTGGTGAGAGGCATTGAGCAAAAGAAGTTCTAGATGATTCAAAACTTTTATATATTTCTGTTACAAAAAGGTTAAAATTTATGACAAAGCTCAATCCACGGGCATTACGAATATACTGGGAAATCCTTCAATTGCAGTGGAAAGGCAAATTTCATATCGGTGGACGGTGCCGTGAGGGAGGCCTGCACACAATAGTATTCCAAACTCCACGAGGCCGGTGCATTTTTAATGAAATTTCTGGGCTTTCCACAAAGCGGGTATGAATGAAAAAACTACGGCTTATTCTGTAACACGTGAGTGGAAACCCTCCGCGTTGAATGTGCTTTCACCAGTCACTGGCTGTTTGCTTTATGTTCTCATTGCATGTCATTAAATTTTTCAATGAAATTTTTAGCCGTTTAATCGAATAGTATATAGGTTTTAATCTATTTCTTGGTTTGCGTAGGTACACTTACTTTATTAATTATGAGATACATTTTAATACGATTTACTTACGAGTTAACGTTTATATGTTATGTTCGTAAGTTATCATCATCATCATTACAACCCATAATTGTCCCACTGCTGGGCTCAGGTCTCCTCTCACGATGTGAGATGTATTCATAAGTACTATATTACAAAAAAACGTAACCATCATAGCATAGTAGTTCGCGTTAGATTTGGACTTGATTGTGTATTGCCGACGTGTACCTACTGTTGTATGTCTTTTTTTTAAGTGTTGACAGTATCTTGTGGTTTATGCGTTGGTTTTTCACACTGACTGCAGGTTTAAATTTCACTAACATGTCTATAATTTTAATTAATATCACTTGTAATAATTACATGTTTAATTAAAATAGAAAATGGGCGAAACCTACGAACCTTGAAGTTCTTGCAAATATTTTCAATTGCATATAAAGTTTGCAAATCATTACAACCAATATGGCGAGTCTAGTCTTTCCCTCCGATAACGTAGGTATTTCAGAATGACAACGAAAGTAAAATAATAAATTGCATCGGCATTTCAATTCGCCTCCCTCAAAATAACACAAATAAACGATACAAATATCGTTTCGTTACGGTTTTTAAATAGTCGTCATTCTTGTATGGCCAGGGTATTTTACAATACAATATACGATTATAATTGTGTATAGATCATACATAGCAAACTATTATATTTATTGTTTCCTTGATATTTATTTGGTAAATAATTCCATTATAATTCTTTATAAATAGCATCACTTCATCCTTTCTGCTACCTTTATCTTTATAGTGCCCTTTCAACAAAGGGTATCTAGAAGAGATCATTCTAAGGCGGTGTTTTTATTACTCAATCTATCCAATGTATGTAGTTTTGTATTTTTTGCCTGACTAGAGTACAATAAAGAGTATTATACTATATTATAATCTATTGTACAAAATTGAAACAGTTTATTCATCGTCCTGTTATATAATTGTACGTCGATGAATTATGTTAATCAGGATATAAAAACAACTATACCAATAAACAAGGTGTAAAAGTACCGCTGAATTTATGAATAAAGTTATTTAATGAAAATTGAAATTCAGTTCGCAGATATTAAAATGAAAATCGTGGCTGTTCTAAATATAAAAATGAATTTTACTTGTTAAGCATACAGATTGCTAGGATTTATTTGAATGTAATTGTAACTACATTAAAACCATAGAATGATATGCTACTAAATTATGTAATTAGGTTTTCTATAAGCACCACGTTTCTTATGTTGTTTATAATTTCGGATAAAATTAGAGAGTGTTTCACTTAATCATTACTATTTTTACCTGAGTAGTTCTGCCAGAAGGCAGCGCCTCCGCTCATGATGTCAACTGGTGGCGGTGGGTAGTTCCACTGTGGCTTGTCGGGCGTCCGCGGCGGGTCTCTCTGGAAGGGCGGCGAGGTTGTTGGGGGTTCAGCACTGGGTGGCTTGCTGTCCGATCCGTTTTCCCGTTCCGTACGGTTCTCTTGCGATGCCGGCGTTAGATTCTCTGTTTAATAAGAATAATTCTTTGATAATCCCTGTTCAAGCATATCTTATTATTGTTAACCTATTAATACTTTTTTTATGCTCAATAACCTTGAAACATTCAAAAGGTCTTTAATAACGTAATGGAAAATCATTACACGAACCGTTACAATGTGCAGAAGCACCTAAAAAAGTATAATTGGATACGTGCCCATTACCTACTCTTATAAAGCCGTAGCAGTAAAAGCCTTTTCAGAACCTACGTAGCCGTAATAAATGAACTGCTAATAAATGTTAGCAGCAAACAGCGATTATGCAAGAAATTGAACTCGAATGCGTGTTAGTTCAGCACCCGAACCCTCGTTTCAAATGGCCTGCGAAACGATTTCCTGACACGGAGATTAGTACAAGCCTTCACTAGCGTTTACCACCCTTCTTACGTCACGCACTCCACATATTCTCGCAATCAATAAAAGCACAAAACGCCTTATTCCACAATTGAAAATATATCTCAAATGCTCACGTATTACAGTTTAGTTTCGTGTACGTCGCAGAGTCATACATGGCGCCCAATATGTTACGAGTTGTAAGTGAAGTTTTAGTTCGAAGAGATAGTTTGACAGACGGCAAGTTAACATGTCAGGGGCAAAGCGTACTTCAGTTGATACTTGTTAGATAATCTGATACTGATTGCCATTCAAACACAGTAAACTCGAAGGTACAATTTTAGATTTTGCATGGATATATTTGATACAATCGGTTTGAGATTGACACTTACATATTTAAAGCTGGTTTCCCAAGCAAATGTAAGTATAGTAAGCAAGCGTAGTTAGGTTGGTACAAAGGTTATTAAATTGGTGATCATTTGCAACTATCAGTATATCTCAGACCTTGGATAATTTTGTATAAGATCCTTAAGAGTTAGTTATCTGATTCCCTTTATTATTCTAAAGCTTTCAATTTGAGAAAAGACCATATAGTTTAGCAGTAACAACATAATGGTCCCTTCATTGAAGACTAAAAGAAATATTTAATAAATAAAAAATATTTTTGTCTCGAACAAAAATCATTTTAGGAACCACGAAGGTCGAGTTACAATGT
The DNA here is from genome assembly GCA_018251375.1 of Calpodes ethlius. NCBI lineage: Eukaryota > Metazoa > Arthropoda > Insecta > Lepidoptera > Hesperiidae > Calpodes > Calpodes ethlius. The sequence continues at coordinate 32,125 of DWPA01000147.1, forward strand.
AATTTAATTATCATTTACGAATAGCGTGATGCGACTTTTCTTACCTGTAACAATTCTGAGTATCTCAGCAGGTGCTCCGGACTGCTTTAAAGCCTCTTCTATCTTCTGCCGTCTCTTCAGCTCCATTTCCAGTTGATCTTGGACTTGTTGCCGTTGTTTTCGCTCCTTTTTAAGTCGTTTCTGGTACATAACTGCAATGTAAAACTTAAGTTTAGAAACACTTATTCTCTCTTT